>JANHGL010019233.1:0-123214 GCA_024611195.1 Ceyx melanurus | reverse complement strand
ATTAATCTAAAGTATTAGTATCAAAATTAGAAAATGTTCTGACAAATAGTCAAAATATATCTTCTTCTTTCTAATTTTGATACTTTATGCAGCCTATAGATAAAATATTAATTAAAAAAAAAAAGGTTGTGCCAGGAGGTCAGTGATGAGACTGAAGTCCATTGCTGAAAAAAACTTAATGAAATTATCTTTATTTTAGTATTTCTTCAGGAAGTTTTAGATTAAGTGTAACTGGGAGTAAATCTTTCATTTAAAACTGAATGTCTGGCATTAACCATCATATTTATTTCTGTTATTCTGTGTGTGAAGATGGTTAACTGGAGGAGAGGAGAAGAGCTATGAAACCTGGTTCTGTTCATTTCATTATGTTGTCTGAGAATTTGTGGTTATAGAATAATTAACTCAGTGATCAAGAAAGTAGACCTACATGTTAGATTTTTCCACCTCATATCTTCCACTTCTGTATTAATAGAGGGGAAAAAAACCCCAAACAAAACAGAACAAACAAACAACAAACCCAAAAGAAAGCAAAACAGCAACAATAAAAAAAAACCAAACAACCATAAAACCAAAAAATCAACAACCACAAAATCCAAACCCAAAGCCAAACCTTTCAAATAAGCACTTTGGTGTATAATTTATGTAAATTCATAGAGACACAACTTGAAGAATTTCTTTCCCCTCCTCCACCCATACTATTAGTGCCAACAGATGCCATAGCAATGATATTTTTTCCCTTGCTATGTTAGAGACATATTTGGGCTATGATCTTGAGGCACTTGTCAGAATGCAAGAGTGTTCTCAGAATATGTTATGCTGCTTTTGTGGGTACTATAAAACTAAAAAAACTTTTTGCATCAGGATTGTGTTAAAGTCTGCTATGAGGAGTTTACACATAGACTTACCACTGAGAAATTGAGGAGCATCTAGAATATCACCTCTTTATGGGCCTAGCAGTCCTGCTTCAGGTGGGCATGCAAATTCCTAATAAATTTTGACCCTAATATGCAAACATGAAAAAAATATAAATATTCTTGCTAATGGCATTCCCCTTTGTAAAGCTAACGCTGTGTAAGAACTTTAATTTTGTAATGAATAATTACAAAATAATTAATAATCTTTGTATTTGTTACTCTTACAACTGGTACTAGAACAGCTTGTTTAGATTTGGAGAGCCTGTGGTACAAGAAAGTTGCTGGGAGACTGGAGAGAGAACTGAGGGAGTCAAGGCAAGTGATTTCTTAGAAGAATGGATTACATAAGTTGTGGTGAGAAATTCCAGGAAATTCTGTCTATCTTGCATAGTCAAGGGGTCATGAAGAGGAGCTGATCACAGTAAGTCAATAGCATCACCTCAAGTGAACAGCAATATGAAGAATAAGGCTCAGAGCTCCCATCTAATGGGCAGTGGACATGAAAAGAACCAGCTGTTGTAACTGAAACTTATGCAGCCAGGGCAAAAAAAAAAAAAGAATTTTAATGGCAACACTCTGTTGCAACAGATTTCCTAGAATTCCAACAGACTGTTCATAGATGGCAGGTTTTTAGCCAAGACTGGAAATGCTCAATACATGTCAGCCTTGGAAGTAACCATAGTAACAGCTGAAACCAAGAAAAGTTCAACAGGCCTATAAATGAGCAGTTAATCTGTTTTACAAAAACCCTCCTGTCATCCCTGAACTGTGGTGTGTCCTGAAGTCCTGCAAATTTGGGAGAACATTTTCTAGAGCTGTCAAGTGCTTTCTGGATTTTATGGTTAGGGACCACTAGTTAGGGCATTTCTTCAGTGGGAACACAGAAAGCTTCTGAAAGAAACACAACCCAATGCAATGTAGGACAGTATTCATGAAATCAATCATCTCAAGATGCAAAAAAATTCCCACCAGTGTTTCATGGAGAGATCCACACACAGAGTTTGGAAAAGGACAAAAGAACTTCTATACTGCTTTTTGTCTCCTCTCATGCAGGGTGAAATTTGGTGAATTCCAATTAAAATTTTAAAAATGAACATCACTTACTAAGTTCAAGTAAAGTAATTTCAAAAATTGATGAGATTAATTAGGGAGTTCCTCTCCATTTTATGGTACATAGATAATGACAAGGTCACAGACTGCTCTGAACAACTTTATGTAGGACATTTATTTTAGAGATAAGAAATCCTACAGCATTATCACTGCAACACTGGTTTTTGTGTACTCTAGTTTGGCCTTCATGTTTTTTTCTTTTCAGCAAATTTATGTGATTAAATATTTCATAGCTAATTTTGATTGCCTCCCCTTTCTAGTGTCTAGTGTCTCTCATTGTTTTTAGTTTATTTTGATTTATTCAGAACTATGTGAATATACTGGCATGTTACTGTTCATCAGGCACTGTAGTGTAATACTTTTGTGTGTGAATCCTTAGCTGTCTTGCCTTTATTTGTGAAGATCCTAAAAATCATTTGTGTTCCTGTGGTTAATCATTCCCTTCAGAGTTTGTTTTGTGTTTTCTAACCACCTGGTTTTACAAATTAATAACCACATGATTCGTATTCCTCAGATTCCTGTGTTTGTCTGATGTCAGGTAAGTCATGAGGCCTAAATGCAATTTCCATTAGAGCTCAGCTCTAAAATTGGCTGTGACATTGCCTTCTTTTGGCTGGCCACTGTGGAAACAGAGCTGAACACAGACACACTTAAAATCATCAGCTTTCAAGGCAGTTTTACATATTGACAGGTAGTAGCTGAAAAGCCCAAAGGAAGAGGCAAAGTGTCTTTCATAGATGCTTAGTCTTCTGTCTGGCACAGAAGTCACAGAAGAGGAAAATCTCACTTTATAAACACATGAGCAGTTCACCCTGCCAACTGTCAGAACACGACAGGGACTCAAGTTCTAATTGGGATACAGATGTGAAAACCATTCAGAAGTTTGGTGTTTTATGCTTCTTGCTCCCTCCCCACATTCACACCCCCACACCTTGCAAAGTTTATCTTCAGTCAGGTTGATATTTCTATTTGTAAGAACATTCTCACTTAGAAACACTAAGATGGATGTTGTATTTCAATCACCTGTGTGACATTTTCTGACCAAAGTTGTGTTTAGTTTTGTTGGTTGGTTGTGGGGATGAGTGTGAACATAACTTTGTAATCTCTCAAACTTTCTGAAGGAAATGATGCTTCCATAGATTAGTCCTCTCAGAAAGCAGTACCCACAGGAGCTTTGAAATTCAGATTTTTTATTAGACTACCTTTTCCACTGGCAGCTTTCCTTGCATTCTGAAATCCTTCAAAAGACACTACAGAACATGATGCTGGGATTTTCTATTTTCCCGGTCTCAAGCTACTTAGCCCAAATAAACTTTTGTGCCAATCAGCCCAAGATTAGTTACAGCACTGTTAAAGCCTGGCCAGTTAATTACAAATGGTTTGCACTGTTTGTGTGATGCACAGATTTCTTGGAGTTAGGTTTCCTTTGTGGATTTTTACAGTAGAGTCAACAGAACGTTGCAGAATTGCAATTCTGGGAATAAGGAGAATGCACAAGCTGTTGGAGTAAGTGCTTTAATGCTGATACACTTCTTTTTTTTTCCTGATAAAAGCAACTCAGATAGGAGGATATTCAAGTTATTGTAACAATTAGTTTTTCTAAGATGTCTATCTATATGAAATGTTTCATGGTAGGGGAAAAAAAACAAGTCTGTAGTAGAATACAAAGTTTATTACATTTCTTGACTACATTATCCTTGTCAGCTAGATTAAAGCGTTCTCCTAGTTTCTGTCCTATATTACCATAACAAGTGAGGAAATAATGTAGTGTTGTTACACAGAGCAGCTTATAAATTTTGACATAAGTGTGAGAGAAATCACTTGAAATGTGAAGCAACCAAGAGGAATAATTAGGAACAGCAGAATGATCTCAGTAATATGACAATAGTTTCTAAAGCACCCCACAGGATTGAAATCATCAGGTTTGCTTGACCTATATCTTTAATAATACAGCTCATTGCCCTTGTATTGAAGCTAGAGGGTAGGACAAAGTATAAGCTTTATCATGTTTTAGGAGAAATTGCAAAAAGTTTATTTATTAGCACGGCACAAAATGGCCCATTTCTATGATTGCCAAACAGAAAAGCAAGTTGGGCCACAGTTCACCACACAGAACACTTTATAGTCAGGCTTGGCTGGCAAAAAATATTATGTAACACTCAAATAAGATAAATGGCTGCATTGGCAGTGGAAATAACCTTCTGTTTAATTAGAAAATAAGAGCTATATGGGACAATAAAAATGGTTACTGCTGCCCTCAGTCACTGTTTAATAAATATGATAGTGCTGAAGATAATGCTAAGTGTTATTTATTTGTGTAATATCATGGGCTCAGTAATTGTTCATGTTCTTGATAGTTACCCTGCATGTAGAATGAGTATGTTTCACATTTTCTTTGTTTAATTCTTTAAAAAGAAAGAGATTTTTGAAAAAAACTTTTAAACTGTTTTTAAACGCCAAAGATGTGTGATCCAAGTTTGTTCACCTCTCAGTAATGCTGTGACCAAGCTGCTAATTTTCTTAGTTTGCCTTAAGGATAATTAAGCTTTGAAACGAATTGTTTTGTACTTTTCAGGCTGGATTGTCTATGTGCCTTGGATATATTTTTACATCTGTGAGAGGAGAGCGAGCATAACTTGAATTTTTAGATCTCCATTTCATCACGGCTGTGTTTATAATTAATATAGTTATAAGGTCTGATTTTAGCATAGTTTTATCTTCCTTTAGCTCTGTTTAGAGTTTTTAAACCTCAACACATGCAAACCAAGTCCTGTGGGTAAGGTGTGGAAAACTGATTATTTCAGTGAAGCCTTCTCTATGAATGGAATAGATTTACTAGTAAATCAAGAGTCAAATTTTGATAAGTGCACACATATCAAAAGTTTCCTTTCTCTGTAGAGCATGTTTATTAACTATGGACGTTGTCCCTGATCTTGTGTGTTTAGGAACAGAAGTGTCTTTATCAAATGCTTGACAGAAAAGCAGGCCATGGGATGCATTTTGCAATACTTTTAACAGGCCTCGTAGCCCAGCCCTTTTGCTTTCAGTCACAATCTTTCTATTTTCACTCTACAGTAAGTACAAGGATTTCAGAAAAGGTATCAAAGACTTCGTTGGGGTTTTTTTTCTTATTATTTTTTCAAGGGGAAAATTTAGAGGATGTTTCATCAAAGTTTTAACCTCTCCTTCCTCCCCTTCCTTCCCCCCCCCTCCCTGCCCCTCCAGCCCAAATGTAGACTATATGTCAAGAGGCAAAACAAAACAAACCCCCTTTTCTTCACACAATTCACTTTAAGCTTCAAAATCCTCCAAAATCCCCAATCTCCCTTTGCAGTCTGGTTCCCACTCTTCAGCTTTCCTCATCTCCCTCTGAAAGAAAAAAGCTCTTCTTTAAGGGACTGATAGGTTGTAGAGCGATGCTTAGCAACAACATTCCTGTGCCTTAAGTAGCTGCAAGCCCCTAGCTGAACCCTTTGATGTGACTGTCAGGGCAGATTTATTTTGTTTTAGCACATTGTCTACTTGTCCAGATGTATCAGGAGATAAAAAGGAGTCATGTTTACACTCTTTTTGGTAGGAGAGAGGGGGGGGAAGGAGATGTAATTAAATCGCATTTTTGATGAAGCTCTGAGAGATCGAGATGAGGAACAGAGGAATTGGCTTGAATGTAGAGGGGAAACCCACTTGCCTGCCCTAACACCTGACATTGTAGGAAAATGAAGTGTAAAGCCATAGCACAATGTGTTGATTTGGTTCTGCTGAAGCCTTTGACTTTGTGTTTTTTCATGTGCTGGTAGTTCATGAGAGTCCAGACAGGCCTATTAGAAAGTAGTTGTGCACCGTACACTCTTCTGTGTGTCTCATTTAATAGATGTATTTGTCCAAGTTGGAAATAGCTGTGTTTTTCTGTAGAGTGTTAATGTTATAGATCCCATATCCCAGAACTTCAGTCTGTGGTAAGTGGCTGTCAATCACATACTTTAAAAAAAAAATAAAAATATTTGATCCTCAGTGGTATTGGATAAACAAACATGCAGTGTAAGGCAGTCTTTGCCGAGTTCTCCCAGAGAACAAACACCAGAGATAAATCCATTTTTTGTTTATTTGCATTTAACTTGCACATTTAGCAACACCATTCTGAGCTCTATTAATAACCCGCGGTGTGCAGTGACAAGTCTGATTCCAGCATTCAGTATGCTGTGGGTATGCCAAGTGAATAAAACACTAGTTTTAATCTGCTGTTACAAAAGTGACTCTATTTGCATTTTAAATAGGTGACACTGCAGCACCCCCTTCTGCTGACTAAGGAGTGTGACAACAGCTTTTAGCTTCAGTTTTACACCCACATGACAGAATGAAGATGCCTTGAAAGCATCTGCCCATTTCTTAATGCCTGTGTCTATTAAGCACTGCAAATCAACAATAGTCATTAATCTACTGCTATCTTATAACTTTTAGGATATAGTTTTGATTTTAACAGCATTGTCCATACTTCTGAAGAAAAAAAGCAGGGGACACCCTCTTACACTACAAACAGTTGTGAAATATATATGCAGTCCTGCATTCCTCTGATTGGCATTGAATGTGTTTGCATGGGATGATAATATTTTACTTGGTTTTATTCATGGAAGAGTCTCAGTGGTTCCTATCAAAAAAAAAAAGGGAATTTACCTTGCTGATTCTACCTTTGCTTTTGAAGAATCTGTGGACATTAGGTTGGGAAAAAAAAAGTGTAGAAATTCTGGATTGTCTGTAGTTCAAAATGTAAGTCTATGAAAAGTTTCTACTGTATTGTGTGTAATGTGTATTTGAGTTCTCTGTGTTTATATGTTGCTATGCCATAGCATAAATCTCAGCAGTTACTCTCATAGTGCTGTGTCTTGTAGTTGTGATATAATTGGTTGAAAAATATTGAGGGAATGACTGAAGGAAACTGGAAATCTCATATATTTTCAGTGTATTTCCTTCCACATCAGTGACTTACTTGTGCTTTTGCCTCTTCTGTTGAAGCTGTTATATCTAGAAGCTCAGTATTGTTTCACTCAGAGCTGTTGGGCAGTGAGTGAAATACAATAATTGACATGTTAGGGCATTGGCAAGGTGGGAACTTAGAAAAGGTTAGCATCCAGAAGTCCATTTGTGATTCACTTTACAAGACCCTTCAAAAAACAGTTGTCCATGACAACTCAGTTGCAGGGTTTTCTGGTTTGAGGTATCAGAGGCTTATTTATGTTTGTTGTTTGGTTGTTTGTTGGGTTTTTTTGCACTTTACTTCACTAGTGTGCAAGCCCACTGAATCCTGCATATGGTAAATGAAGAGAAAGTAGCATGTGTGTTCCCAGAAGGTGATGAAGCTAAAGATACTGGTAAAGAAATGCAAGATAATATGTATACTTTTTGCTTGGACGTCCTTTCCCAGACTCATATTCCTTCCATTCACTGTTCTGTGGCTAGAATGTTAAGTGCTCCTTTAGGGACAGATCCTGTTACCTACCATAATGAAACATACTGAGTCACTTAAGCAGTGAGGTTTAAGTCATCACAAATGAAAATATTAGAATCTGCTGTACGATTAAGAAGTTACTTAATAGTAACTTCTAATAGTGATAATAGTGGTAATAGTGAAGTTACTTTAACTCATTCAACTGAACTGAGCAGCAAAATGTCTTGCATCCTTCTGCTTTTAATGTAGGTAGCTAAAACATGATTTTTAGAAAGATAAAAGCAAAATACTTTGCAATAAGAAGTGACCTTTTTTTCTACTGAGTTTGAAAAAAAATAAGTGTTAAGCAGATGCTAAAATTCTTGGCTTTTGAGTGAGAGAAGTTGAAAAAGAATGGTCTTGGAAATCAAAAAACCTAACGGGTGTTTTTGTATGCTATGTGTTACAGTAGAACAAATCAATTCAGGCTGCTTAGATACAGTCATTGCCTTGTGATTATATTTGTGTAAAGTCTTGGAGCCTTTGATCAAAGAAAGGCATTTGTGACTAGGTCTAATCCCAGCTCTTTAAGGTGTTTAACTTGGGGGGGGGGGGGGAGGGAGAGGTTGATAACAGCTGGGATTTATATTTAGTTTTGCTGAACTTTTGTTTTGAAAGGATTTCCATTATACACTGCTTCCTTTTCCATACGGAAGATGGATCATTGAGTAAACCTAAAAGGGAAAGAGGATATGGGAGGAAATGGGTGGGGACTTGGAATTAATCTTCTGAAGGAAAATGTTTGATCAGTGGGTAGGAGAGGATGAAAACCTCTGATGTTGACAGCAGGCAACTTTCTGACTAGTGTGTGATTGACAGCTTTGATGCTCCAGTGGGGAGCGAGTGTCCAGCCGTGCTCAGGCATCCTCTGTCTGTGGGTGGTAGTGTTAATAATGTGGCAACTGGAAAGATTAATTGCAGACAAGCAGCAGGATTACGAGGAGGGCTTCACAGGTCTAAAAGGAACAGTAGTAGGAAGGCCTCTGATCTGTCAGCCCAAAAGGAAATTAGTTAGGGCAGGCTGGAGCAGGCTTAAAAAAAAAAAAAAAAAGAGGAGGGGGTGAGGTGGAAGATGGAGTAATGGGAGAAGGGAAGCATTTAGGATATTAAAGCAAAATGAAAAGGATATTGCAAAAGGTCATAAGGGATGGGGCTGATGTTCTTGGAAGACCTTAATACACTACATCCTCTTACAGTACATGCAGAGTTCAGCTTGTTGTGGAGGGAATTGCAAAGTGACTTCTTACTTTAGGTAAAGCCTGTTCCTTGTGTTCAAACTGAACCCGAGAATAAACTCAAATTCAGAATTTTCAAAGCTGTCTAAATGGAAAATACACAGGAGGGAGTTTACGTAAGCTGTTCCTGCAAGTTACTGGCTTCTGTGTGTTTTACTTGCCACCCTTTTTTGGTAGAAGTAGGGATTTTGCCAATAAATTCTGTGTTACCATTAAAGAGGCCATTCATCATGCTTACTAATGTTATTAATCAAGATATACCACAGTACTCTTAAAATGAGATCATTTTGATAAATCATGTATGACATGAAAAGACTTTATTCCTTTTAAGTGCAATTTAGACTGTAATTTTTTCCCTCATTTATGATTCATGGGAGAAACATGGATAAAATTCTCTTGCACATTTACACCTTATCTTCGGTAATAATTCAAAACTGCTCTTAGATGGAAATTCAAGGTCTGATTCACCAAAGCTGAATGCCAGCTCATTATTTTCTGGCATTCAGTAGTCCAAAAATAATGTCCATACATTAGGTGCTTGTCAAAATAGTTGAATTTGGCTGCACACCAGACAGTGTGTATCGATTACACTCAATTAAGCCTAAATGCATAAGAATTATCTGATGTTCATTTACATTTTTGATCCAGCTGCACCCTACTTTCAACCTTGTAATTTAACATTAAGTGAAAACCAAAAGGTAAAGCAAATGCAAGTGAGAAGTGATAATGTCTCTTATATGAGGATAAGGGAAATATATATTCAGGAATGCTTTGAATCTTCTTAAGATACACAACTGTTAAATAAGCAAAATTCTCATGTATTTTCATTATAAAGATTATTGGAATCAGGAGGCCAACCAAAATAAAAGATCACTGCTGATGAAAGTAAGTTGTCCAGATCTTTGTGATATTCAGCAAAAATATGAGAAGCACACTTTAAAGCATGAGATTGAGACAAAAGTGGGCAGTACCCTTTTTCTTGTCATCTTTTGACTACACTAATTAATATTCTATTAATAGTATCACATAGCAAAACAGGCTGCTAAAATGCAGCCAATTTGCTAAGTTCCAAGTCACACTCTTGATTATAGCTGAAACTCCTGTGTTATTTATTAAATTTTAAAATTTCAGGAATGGGTTGTAGCATTTTTTTGCCAACATAGGTCTAAATCTTAGATGTTTTTAATATTTAGTCTTACGTTTAGAAATACAAAAAGACAATGTGCAGCAGAGAGATTTCATTTGGGAGAGTGATTTAAGTATTACTGTTTCCCAGACCATGATTCAAAGAAGATTGGCTTATCTGAATTACACTCTCCCCTTTAACTTCCTCTTCAGCAGCTGAAAGTATTTGAAGTAAAGTGTGTAGTTGCCAGAAATAGCAGAACATTTGTATTTTTGAACCACTGGTCTCTACAAATTTGTTTCGATGCAGCAGATGTCCAGTATATCCTGATACTACACAGGGTGTTCTCTTACTACTACCATCCAAATACTGGGGATTTTATTCCTTGAAAAGTGGAATTTGGAGAGCAAACAAATAAAACTTTTCTTCAGTCTAATTAGATTCCCAGACTCTTGAGAGCCAGTTGCCAGTGGCTGACTTCATTTTCTTCTAAATGTCACAGTGTTATTATTTTTCTTTTTTTTTTTTAATCCTTCACACTTTACTTCGTGTTTGCATGCTAGAAAATAATTTTCACTTCCACATCATGCTAAAAGTTATGCATCACAAACTTAGAAGGTCACACTCCTGATTATTTTTTGAAAAATTATTGCTATGAATATTAGATTAGTAGGCAAAAGAAGCATAAAGCCAAAAAAATCCTTATCAAACAAACAGCTGCTCTTAAATTCCCCTCTCATCTCATGAATTCTTTTTTGGTCATTCAGATCTTTTTTTGATCATTCAGATTTTCTTTGTCATTCAGATCTTTGTGACATTCAGCAATATATGAGAAGCACACTTCAAAGCATGAGACAGAGACAGAAGTGAGCAATACCCTTTTCCTTCCTTCCCATCTTCTATCCATCCAACACCCACCTGCTATTTTATGTTTTTCAGTAGCATTGTCAAATGTATAGAACCAGATTTGAAAATAATCTCCATTTCTGTGCCAGGTTAAGAGCTCATCCCAGCAGCCCGGAGAGGCCAAGCAAGTTGTGATCACACCATGCATGTGCTTTCCCCTCTGCCCCTGAATCAGAGCCACTAATTGATGCTGTGGGTTTAGGATTGGAAAGCTGCCTCCACGTAAGCATACCATGCCACCTGTTGGTTTTCTGGAACATAACATGGCTTGGGATCAGTTGCAATCTCAAGGCTGGACCTTTTGAGACCTCTAGACTAGTTCACAGACAGGGAGAAGAAACTATAAACCTCTTGTAGCCTCCCATATGTAGCTTTTGCATATTTTCTACTCTTTTTCTTACCCTTTCTTTCACACTTTACCCTTTTTCTTCTCTGGTTTATGGCTCCAGAGTTCATAGAAAAGCAAATATGTTGTAAATTAAAGTTGTTCTTCCCTGACCATTCCCTAGGATGGGATGGTTGAATACTTGATGTGTGGTTGCTTCCTGTAATATTGTCTGCTCTCAAAGACCTCACAGTGAAATCAAAGCCCCATTGTGCTTGATATTCCACAAACTCATGGGAAGAAACCTTCCCTCTTAAGTAGTGCTTTCATACTCTCTGCAAGCATGTCATAAATTCAACCCAAAATGAATAAGTTTAAATATTTTTCTGCTATTAGGCAGACAGCGTCCCTCATTGCACATTTATACATGATTTATATTGATATTTTATCTGTAAGCAAATCATTTCTAGACAACTATGTCTAAAATTTGGGGAAAAAAAAAAAATCCTGAGAATTCCATGGAGAGTTTGTGTATGTTTTATCACAAGTGTGAACAAATCATGATGGTTCAGTGTGACCATGGGTTAAGAGGTGAGTTTCTTCCCTCAGTGTTTCAAGGGGGTGAATAAATTGAGCTAGTGGTCATTCACAAGTGGCAGTCCTCAGGGCTCAGTATTGGGACCACTTCTGTTTAACAACTATCACTTAAAACAAAAAGCTTACCAGGAAAATATTACTGTACGTTTACATAAAAGGAAAAGTTTCTCAAAAGCAATTATGAGTTGATTCTTTAAGTTGGAACTACACCACAGATTGTTCCATTAATCATACACCTTTCTGGTGAAGTGTTTTTGTCAGTTTAAAAAATGGATAATGCAGTGATTTCCCTCATTCTTAATTGTAGCTTCCCGCTGGGTATATTAAAAATCTTCTGAAATAAAACATACTTTCATACTAAATCCAAGTTTTGCATCTGATAATGTGATGTGTAGCATCAGGCTGATGGCTGCAGTGTCACAATGCTGGTTTCCTTCTTTATTTGAACATAAATCACCAAATGAGAAGCAACAAGCTTTCAAATGGCTGAGGTCATTCCCCTGTGACCTTACTAGAGGATTTTGACAAGTGTTAAAACAGTGATGAATGAAAATTAACAACAGTATCATAGAACACATGAATTCTTGATAGTAATGGCTCAGACTTGGAGAATTAGTATCATGCTGTCCCCAAGAAAGTTGTGTCTTCATCAGTTCCCTGTAAAAAAATGAGTTGCTCTGAAATGCTGGACAGCTGAAATGCTTCCATAGATGAGAAACATTGTTAAGGAGAAATCCCAAACATGGAATATTTTCCCAAGGCAACAGATACAAAAGAATCCTTAGTCTATGTCTTGATCTCCATAGTAAACAGCATTTTCCTAATTATTTTGGGATTTGCTACTGCATTTCATTCTGCACTCTACCATCTCTCTTTTGGATGTCTTGGCCAAACTATGATTTCTGTTGGTGTCAGCCTCTGAAAATAATTAGAAATTCAATGTATTTAGTTAAGGAGATCTTCCTTTGTACATATATGTATGTATTGAAACAGTTTAACTTAAAAAAAAGCAACAATTGCTTTACTTACTTTATTTTAGCAAATTTACTGTCCAGTACTGCTAGAATTTCTTTATAGCTCTCTTTGGTGATGTGTTTCTGTAAAACTGAAGCTCCCACCCATTTTAACCAGCTCTCCTCAGTTCTATTTCTAATTTTTGTTACATTCCACTGCAGTAGAAGTTCTGATGCATCACCAATACTTTAAGATATAACTGTCACATGTCACTGCTGTCACTGTCAAAATATTCCTGTGAATATTAAGAGTAATGCAAACCTATACAAATCTCTTTGGGAAATAGCTTAGGGCCAAGCATCAGTATGTGGTAGGGAAAACTAGTGGCTGTCTTTCAAGTGGAGCACAGGCTTACTCAGAAACATGATTCAGAATTCCAGACAGTGTTTTGTGCAAAACAATCATAACCCTCGATGATATTCCATGGAATTAAAGTTGTTCTAACTGAATGCTTAGCTCAAAGGTAATGAAAACTGTTCTCTATTTGACAGGGAATTATATACTGTACATAAAATAACAGCAAAATGCCAATAAACATACCCTCCTGTTCTTGCTTTTCCTAAAATTGGAAATAAAGCTAAATTGCCCCTTCACTCCAATATCCTTTTTAGAAGCTCTTGAATTTTGCTCACTCGGTGGTATATTGCTGAAAAGGCAAAGTATCTTCCAGTAATTTTAGGAAAAGCTATCATCAAGCTGTCAACAGTCTAAATTGAGATTAAAAGTACCAAAGAGAAACCTTCACTATTATCAGAGTCCCAAATAAGTACACTTGAATAGGCAGATAACATCTAGAGTGCATAGTATGAGACCACTTATTCCTCCAGCTTTTGGAGTGATTTACAGGGATGAAGCCTTATGTTAAATAGTGACATTTTTCTTCTTGTCTTACCCAGAACAACTTGGCCCAAAGAAAATAGATAGTTGTGAATAGATGCCTGTTCTTGGAATTAATTTCAGATGTCACGTTGCTGGGTGTTAGGGGTATCTGTCTCATCCTCTGAGGTTCTGTGTGCCCTCAGCTCATGCTGGCCATCAGAGGGAGGATTTCCAGTACTTCAGAGTCCAGGGTATGAGATGCAGGTTTACAATTCACTAAAATCAAAATATTTCTCTAGCTGAAGGTGAGAGTTGTGGCTATAGCATTACCTCTCTGAAAAAAATGTACCCAAAATGTGTATATTCTCACTGCTGAGTTAGAAGAGGCAGGATTTTCTAGGCTTTTGTTCATGTCTGATAAGTAGCATCCTTGCTCTTTAGGCAAATCCATCTCTATTAAGATGTTTGTTTTGATACATGATGCAGCTTCATGTTATGATCTGATTTTTCATAAAGGAAAAAATGGGATTCTTCCTATGGCCTGACATAGAAACTGACTGGGCTTCAAAAGCAAAAACTTAGTATATTGATATACTCAGTCACCTCTTAACATTTTAATGTCATATCACCTAAAAGTCCAACAGCTATGACAAAAAAGATTTCTAAATTACAGCCTTTACCAAAGTATTACCATGGTTTATTTTCATTATTGTGGATTTCTGATTGTTATTCTCAAGTTTAATTTGGCAGTTCCTATTTAAGCTTTTCATTCTCCAAGGGGATTGTAGGATTCTTATTTGTAAATCTGGTTTTGAATTCATTGCAATTTTTTAAAGTGTAAATGTTGAGAATATGATTGATTACAGTGGAAGAAGTAAGATTGAGGTAGATTCCTTTGAATTATTTTGCAGTTTATAAGCCAGTATATCATTAAGGAACAACCTGGAGAGAAGGTAACAATTATTAGACTCCTCTAATCTTTTAAAATTGGAGTCATAGGATCTTGTCATTTTTAGTTCTGAAGAGTATGGTATCTTATCCAAGCTTTCTGCTTTCTGTTTCCTTTCTCACATTTGGATTAACTCATAATTTCCTACAGGTAAATATTATTTCATCAGGAGGAACATTTCTAATGTTGCCCAAAATTTCCTGATAAAGATGGTCATTTTTTGAACCTGTGAGCTGTATTAAATGATCTTTTAGTAATGATAACTAATACCATTGTGTAAACTCTTGTGAGTACAGCTGCCCTGAAGGATTGCAGACAACCTTAACAGAAACAAGTGACTCCTTGGCTGGTGACTCTGTGCACCTGTGCCCACATCCCAGCACTCAGCTTGCAGGTGCAGCCTCTTTGCTTCAGCTGTGACTTTCACTCAGAGTACTGATAATAACTTGTTTTGGCCCCCAGGCCTCCAGTGATGCTGCCTCCACCTCTCCAGAGCTGCCTTATACACCTCTGCCTTCAGGATCCAGAGACCTCACCAACCACAGAGGTAGGAACCAGACTTGTGTTGGTGTGAACTGCTGTAGGGTGGCTTTATTGGCATTGTTTGGAGAACACACTTCTTGTCAGGCACTGGATGAGAAAACTATAACTGTCAAGACTACAGATTTTAACTCATATTAAGTAGGATTTAAAGGTAGTCTACAGGGAAAGCAAATAAATCTATGGATAATAACTTTCAGTGATTTTTTTGTGTGTGAGAAAAATTTAAAGAGATTAGACTACTTAAATATAGCTAAGTAGCTGATTACATGTAGCATTGGTAGTTTTGAGAGAATTTGTAAACTTTCTAGTATTTGTGGAGAGAGAGCTTTGTGGCAGTTTTCAAAAGTATAGCCCTAAATTGTTATTGTTAACATATTTTCATTGCAATAAAAATAGATTATTCTCTGTTTTTCAACATTAAAGGTGGATCAGTGTTCAATTTCCTTCCTCACCAGACCCTAGACCTTGAAAAGCACCTTGGGCAAGTTCTCAAATTCCTTTTGCATACCTAAGGAGCAAAAAGTTCAGAGAACAGGTGAAAAAGTGTTTAGGGAAGGTGCATTCCAAGCTTTTTCACCTTTGTTCTAAAGAGGAGAAACTTGTAAAGCTTGCAGGATTTATTTTAGTTGAAAGCCAGAACAACAATACTCTTATTTATTTCCCACATTAAATGACTCCAGGTTGATGATGTGAGCTGTTAGTGGCAGGTTTTGTTTGTATCACAGAACCCCAGAATGTTACAGGATTCCAGAATCAAAGTCTTTTATGAATTGATGGTATCTTGGTTTTAGTGTGTGCAAAAATTCTGCAGCACTGATGTCTTTTTTCACTTGAAATCTTCTGAAAGAATCAGGCAGGCAAGACAACTGAACAAGGATCTGTGATTCAGGTGGGAGGGATGAGGAAAGCAACTGATTAGGCTTTAATTCATTTCAGCCTATGTCATTGTCATGATGCCAGGACAA
Organism: Ceyx melanurus; assembly: GCA_024611195.1. Classification (NCBI taxonomy): domain Eukaryota; kingdom Metazoa; phylum Chordata; class Aves; order Coraciiformes; family Alcedinidae; genus Ceyx; species Ceyx melanurus. The sequence goes on along the minus strand of JANHGL010019233.1, from coordinate 107,229 downwards.
AAAAAATAGATGTTAACCTACATCCTTGTCTTGGTGTAAACTGATACAGTACTTGGTGTACTGGAAATCAGATGTCCTGAAAGTGCTGTGGTACATTGTGTTCTGACCATGTAGTAACACATACTTCTTAAAGAGAAAGGACCAAACCAAAAGTCTATATTTCAACACACACCTGGTCTTTAGAGATTAAAAATAATAATAGAGAAAATAACTGTAACCTGGTGTGTAGTCCTCACCCCCCCCCCAATTCCAAATAAATATGGTTTGCCTTTAATTTTCAGGAAGAATACTTGTTTTCAGTACTTGAGGTATTTTGATGTTGGATTAAATGGCTAGAGTCTAGTTAAACAATAAGTAGAAGACAGAATGCTGCATAAGTGCTTCAGTTCTGTAAAAATACATAAAAAATACCATTAAAAGCTGAGTATCCAGCTGTTTCTTTAGATGGGAGTGAATTAGAAGTGTGGATTCATGGCTGATTTTGGCTTCTGACTTAGCAAATAAATGCTAGTAGCATTAAGCTTTAAAAGTTGTGTGCTTGCATTATTGATTGACTTCCCCTGCAATAAAGCAATTGTGTGGCTCTAGAGTAGGGCTTGCAGAAATGTCCACACAGGTGTCCATTCAGAGCTGGAGCTTTCCAGGTTTGAAGTGCCAAGGTGTGAGAATGGCTTGCCTTTTTACTGTGACATGCCCCAAATTATCAGCTTTTTACCCTTAGCTGATTACATAATTCTTTATTACTTCTATCTTTACTCTTCCCAGAAATATTCTGCTTCAAATGCTAAACGTGCTGAAAATTTCTCTGGTGATTGAGCACAGTTATAAATATAGTGAATGGAGAAGAGAGTGTAATCCAAAAAAAATGGCTCTAAAAGAAATATTGTTAACATGATCCAATATGTATGTATGTATAAAATATATTCACAAGGAAATAATTAAGAAAACTTTCCAAAACTCCAGGTGTTGTAAATAAAACTTGGAATAACCTGCTGGCAGGGCTCATTAACTCAATCAGCTTCTCTTATACAAAGAAAAATCTCTAAGCTCACGAGCCCATAAAAGATTAATTGGAGTCAATAGAAAAATCTCCAGGAAAAGAATGAAATACTTAAACATGCTATTTTAGGTTCTGAATATCATCAGATTTTTACTTCAGCGGATGCTTTCAGTGTTGTAAAAAATGATTGAATCAGCTGTTGCATGTGTAAATATTGGCCATTTTCAATGCAAAATGGAAAAAAAATGCTGTAATTTGTGAGTGCTCTTATTTGTCCCTGCAGAAACTTGTTTAGCAGAATCTGAAAGTTTGGCAAATGGTTTGGTACAGCTGTAAATTGATTTGGGGGGGATTGGAAGCAGAAGCAAGCTGATGGTTTTTCAATGGCATGGTTTTATTTGGAAATTTCTCACTCTAACTTTGCAGGCAGAGCAGAAGAACCTAATTGTGCTCGTGTTGCACCATGCATCTGACAGCTTTTGTGTTCATGTATACGCTATATTCTTTTCCAAACAGCAACTAGTCTTCTTTTGGGTTAACTCCATATTTTGTACAGACAATATTGAGGAATCTCTTTCCCTCAGAGCCCCCAGAAACTGTATATGGCAGCAAGGCATCAGTGAGGAATGATATGGAATAATCACTGGAAATAAGATTTCAACTGGTATGATGCTTGAATACATAAGTCCATGAAACAAACAGTAAATATTGGATAGGCATTTTTAGGCTTTAGAAAATGTCTTCCCATCTTGGAAAAGCTGTTTTCCCTTCAGTTGCTCTGTTGCTTAGACCCACTTTTCTAAGTTGAACCATTACTCAGTTCCACTGTTCATAGTTTTTAGCAGAAAATGTATTGGTCTTCTGCACCTGACAGCAAATTGACCATGATTCTTTATGAGATCTAATTGCCATCCCATGAGGCAGGCCTTTCAAAATGGTAATTTTATAGCTAGCTTTACTTCTGTTTTGATTCCAAAACAATGATGTCAAACTCCTAAGGGTCTTTCCTTGATCTTTGTTAAACTAGCATTTTGCATTTCATTTTCTATGGTTTTAGACACTAGTGATTTACTTGGATGAAACTTGCACAGTTCTCCTGCCCGGATAAAACAAGCCAATTTAAAGACACATCCTTCTATCATAAAACATGAAAACATTTATTTTTAAATTGCATTGCTATCAAATTTTCTGATGAAACAAAATAATATGGGCCCCCACCTTTTTTTCTGCTTGTCCACATCTACCACTAATAAAAAAATATCACTTATTGTTGTTCTTAAATAGAAATGGCCTTGATCCCAATATACAAATGCAATGAAATATAGTAAATTTTAGAAAGAAGTTGCTCCAAAAGTTTGATGTCTTTTTTGTTGGATTGGATTGGTTGGATGGTTTGTGTTTGGTTGGTTGGTGGATTTGTTTGTTTTTAAGCCCAGTTACTCTTCTGTTCCCTATTGACAATTCATTAACTGGGTACATTGAAATCCTTAAAACAGAGCTTTCAATTCTTAACATAGTTGAAATTGTTGGAAAAAAAAAGAAATTTAAAAATTTTTGTAACATAATTTTAAGGATAATTTGCTTGATGTGTGGAAAAAGGCTCCCCACCCTCCATCCCCCTCAAGTTGTATATTCCTTTTTCCTAGTGGCATCTTTGGTATGGAAGTTCCTTTGCTATGTGTAAGCATTCAAACTCAAATTGTCTTTTAAAAAGATCAGTGCTTTCCAGTTGGTGAGGAAAATAGTAATTTATCATTCCAACTCTTGAGAAGCAGTACTACTAAATAATGGAAATCTGGTTTTCTCATATTAAAAAAAAAAAGTACTGGATGCCCTTTGTTTAAACAGTTACTTTATGACATCATCTATTATCTGATTTACTTGAACACCTATTTGTTTGCCAAAGCCATTTGGTTTCCAGTAACATTTTACAAATTACTCGTTTCTGGGCATTCTTGTTTCTGGGAATGACCAGTGGTAAGTCTGCCCCATGGCTTAATGGTATAAGGAAGAAGAAGCAGTTTGCATTTAAAAAAATAAGCCTGTACTTAAGTAAGTAGTTTTTAGAGCCTTGGCTTGGGTCTGTGCCAAGGTTTAATAGTTCCAATCTATCTGGCTTGTAAGAACTTCCTGAACACATCCACTGTCCTGTTTTGATGCCTATTCAGTTAATTACCCAAGTATTCTGCTATGCACAGATATTACATGTTCTCATTTTATATTTTGAATTATGAATACCCAAATGAAAATGTTATTTATTCCACCAATATGTTTGAATCACCCGACAGACACATTTTCTAATTTTTCTGAAGCAGCCTAATCTGAGTTTCAAAGTCATAAACTGCATTTGGAAACAACGTCTAGAAATCCAGGGAGGGAACATTTTTAAGCTTCCCATTAACCCTCAGAAGGTAATTTTGTAAAGTGTTTTTTTGAACAAAGCAAAAGAGGTTCCTTCTGCTCTCAATTTATCTTTTTGTCTAACGTGTGTGCTGAAGATCTGTTTTGGCATGAAGATCTTTCTAAACTTTGCATTCCCAAGCTAGCAAAAGTATGTAGGCATGTCATGTTAGAGACACACCTGAGCTTTATGTGGTTTTGTCTGTGATCATTATGCTGTGCTGTTGTACTCAGAGTGTTTGGCATATTAGATTTTCAGTAATGTAATTGATGTGAGGCATGAAAGCCGCAAATTCACAGGCCTACACAGGATCACAGGATGTCAGGGTTTGGAAGGGACCCTGGAGATCTTCGAGTCCAATCCCCCTGCCAGAGCAGGACCATAGACTATCATCTAATCTAGCACAGATCACAAAGAAACACATCCAGAAGGGTCTTGAAGATCTCCAGAGGAGACTCCAGAACCTCTCTGTGGAGCCCCATCTAGTGCTCTGTGACTCTTACAGTAAAGAAATTCCTCTTCATGTTGAGGTGGAACTTCCCATGCTCCAGCTTCCATCCATTCCCCCTCACAGGGCACAAGTGAGAAGAGGCTGCCTCCCTCCTCCTGACATTCAGATATTTATAAACATGTATTAAATTCCTTCTCAGTCTTCTCCAAACTAAAGAGCCCCAGGTCTCTTAGTGCTGCTTCATTCAGCAGTGGGCCCACACTTGCCCTCTTCTTCCTCTTACCCCTGATATATTTGAAGAAGCCCTTCTTATTTACTTGCCTTGAGTTCACCTAGAACTAATAATGTCTATTGATCCTTCAAAAGCTGGGCCTAGAGTTTTGAGATAATGCTTTAAACTTTCTGAAATAAAATTATAAAGATGACACTTTTTTAATAATAGATGTTAATACACAAAGTTTGTATTTTTGAAGGCTTTCAACTTAATGCACATGCATTCTGGAAAGCCATGCTGCCTTTAAATAATAGACATATGAAGAAAAGGAAATCTGTTTGCATAAAAACTTACTTCCAGAAAGATAATTATCCTGTTTATATTATCATTGCAGTCTTCTCTGTTGTTGTTATTGACACAGTTGTTAGGTGCTCATTGTGTTTTCAAGCCAGAGGCTTATTTAGAGTTTGAAATTGATTGCTGGGAAAGTCACAAAGCAATTTATGTAGCAACTTATCATAATTAGTTAGTTTTCTTAATGTGAACTGCAGTTTATGTTTATCAGTTGATTTTTCCTGTATATTTGCATAAAGCAGCTCATTGTACACTGTCCAAAAAGATAATAACCAAAGCCATGGGTAGTACTTTATAATTGTGTTAATCTGAGGAATCTTAAATAATGTGTCTGTATATAAGAAGAATTTGCTTTAACTTGTTTAGTGACTAAGAACAGGCTGAATAAGAGAACTGCAAACATGCAATATAAGGCTGCTCTTTATCAGGCAGAGATGCTATGGATAGTGAGATACTTTCTTAGCTGGTTTATGTGAGGTGTCCTTTGAAAATGCCATAGTTTTTTAAGATGCATGTTATGGTGAGTGATTGACTGCATACCTCTTATGCCAGGATCTCCTGTCTTTGAGATGAATAACCTTAAAACAAGCAAACAAAAAAGTTCACAGTAGCTTGGAATAGACAAGATCATATTTTCCAGGGGCAGGAACACTCAAAAATAATCTTTGACATTCCTATTAATGCCAGGAAATATGTCCCAACAGTGAGTTGTGCTGTGCTTATGACTTAGCCTCAAGGGGAGTGGGTGGAAATCCTCTACTTTTGGCACTGTGGGAGAAGACTAAAATAAGGAGTCTGTTATGAAAAAAAAAAAAAGAGAGAAAAGAAAAAAATATTTTGGCTTGCCTGTATGAAATGAAAAATAGGGTTCCAGTGCTTTATTTTTCAGTTTGGGAAACGGGTATTAATGGCAACATGAGAGACACAAGAGAAGCATGGTAAGCAAAGTGTTGGTAAGGATGAGTGCCAGCATGAGAGAAGACAGTTAAGAAAGGATTTTGTTCTCCTGTCTTAGTTTCCCTTAGTTAAAGACATGTGAAAGAGGAGAACCTGTCAGAGGTGGGTTGGAGTCCTTGCAGCCTGGAGGTGTGAGGAGGTGATGTCAGATGTTTCAAGAGCTCTGTTGTGAGCTGTTTCTGGTGCAGTGGAGAGAGGGGCGTGCTAGGCTGTTCTCATAGACACTCCTGGATGGCACCATCATGAAATGCTTCCATCTGCTAGCAGAAGCCCACCTGTATTGGTGTCTGTCCTGGGCCTGTTTACAAAGGATGTAGTGAAAGGACAAGGGGCACTGGTTTTAAATTAGAAAGGAGTGGATTTAGATTAGAAATAAGGAAGAAGTTCTTCCCCACGAGACTGCTGGAGCACTGGAACAGGTTGCCCAGGGAGGTTGGTCGAGGCCCCATCCCTGGAGACATTCAAGGTGGGGCTTGACAAGGCTCTGAGCAACCTGCTGTAGTTCAAGATGTCCCAGCTCTCAGGGAGGTTGGATTAGATGACCTCTAGAGGTCTCTTTCAACCCACATTTCTATTATTCTATTACTTTTATGGTTGTGCAACTTGACAAGCAGTCTAAAATGTTGCTTTTCAAAGGAATTGAGAATTCTAGTACACATACACCTGATCCATTCAGCTCTTAGTCATGGAGTAGTTTATCTCTGGGCAGTAATGAAAGGGTAAATTAAGGAGGGTGTCATGTAGTACCTCTTCTGAACCCTCATCTATTTCTTTACTGGAATAGGAATGCCACCAATAGCTTTGTTTTTTTTATGGACCAATTTGCTTCACTTGCTCAGTAGTGCCAGTCTCTGCTAGTGCCTCTGTAAAGCACACTGGCTTTCCCAAATGTGGAATAAACTGTGGTTGGATTTGAGTGTGAGGTTCAGGAAATAGATTTTCTGGGTTGTTGGATTCGTGTTCTTGTCTCTTACAGGGTCAAAAATTCCATTTCTGTGTGTACAGGGTATGCTGGATTTGAATCAGATAATGTAGATTATTAAAACCTCAGCATAAAAATGTACTGTTATCATGTATATTGCAATGATGAGAGCAGCTGGTCCTGTGAAACCAGGGTGTGGGAGCTGTGGATGACATATAGAGTGACATGCAGATTTGTGCAAAGTCTTTTTTGATGGTCAGAAAAGTTAAGATTTGGTATTAAATGACAGTATATTTGATTTTTTGAGCCTTCTCTGTGGTCTGTGGTTTGAAAGTGAACCAAAGGGGTGTGCTTTCCTGGAGTGCTGTGTCTTTGTGGGAATAACATGTGGGTATTTCTCTGCAGCAAGACTGTTAAAAAACAAAAAGAGAGTAATTAAATGGTTAATCAAATTTAGATGAAAACTTTATTAATGTCCAAGGAGGTGGGCATGAAATTCTCATTCTGCACTTAATGGGAATTAGGAGTCTAAGACTTAGGCAGCCTTTCAAACCTGTCAGCATTTTTTTTCCATATATTATAGAGACTTTCATTTTTCCACAGTGTACATTCCCCAATCTTACTGTTGAAGACCTGACTGTTTTCCATATTTTTTGCCACTATTCCCATAATTTCTGAGGTTTTCCTTCCAAATTTTGCTATATTTGCCAAAACCAACCTAGCAGCCTGGGCCCCAGTCACCCATACAAGTGTCACATCAGAGGAAATATGATTAATGAGGAAAAAACTGTAACTTCATATTTTTGGGTAGACTAAAAAGTGTCTGATGTTTCACAACATAGCTCATTTTGTCGTGCTGGCAAGAAGAAGCCATGAGAATGCTCAAGCTCCAAGCACTATGACTATGAAGTGGCAGAAAAACATAGAAAACTTTGGCTTCTCTGAGTGGAAACCTGGGATCCAAAGCCATTAACCTATCTAAAATCTGTAGATATATGAGAACTAATTATGCACTGAGTCTGCAACTAGCTTTTTCTTTTTTTTTTAAAGTAGTCAGTAAATTTGCCACTTGGCCTTATAATATTTTACAGTATAAGAGTCCAGTCATGAGCCACAGTATCTCAGCCTTCATGTGCAAATGCAGTCTCCTGAGAGATCCCCATCTTTAGTTGGCACTCCAGCCCAGCCTGTTTTTGCAAGAGTCCTCCAATTTTTATCATTCAGGTATTTTTACAGCCTCATTGGAACAAATAAACAAACATCTGGAATCATGTGGTACATTTAATTAAAAACTTTTTGTTTGGCCAGCAATAGTAAAATCATGAAAAATTGCCTGTCTCCAGGCTCAGAAAGGCCAACTGACAAAGCTTTGGCTACAGAGCCTTTTAGAATGTATTGAAATTCATAGATATGCACACCTGCTACAAAGCCTTCCCCCCCTTATTTTGATTCATAACCATTAATGAGTGTTTAGTGCACAGATTTAACCCTTGTTTAAATGAGAATTTACTGTTTTTAATAACACATAGACACTTGTTGCTATATTCCATACAGCTTGTACTGTTCTGTTGTGCACACAAGGTAAAGCTTTATACTGTTGTTTAAAAAAATAAATCCAAACGATCTTTACATGTTCCATATGAATATTTTGTCTAGAGTCTGTAATGAAAATTACAATTTTCATTGTTTTATTTAATGGGGTTTTTGGGTTGGCTTGGGGTTTTTTTTTGTGGAAAAATTGAGGAGATTATTGATGCTTTTGCAGACAAACCTGCAAACCTGCTGTTATCCAAGATATTTCTGTATGGTCACAAAATATTCTACACACCAGGATTATTATTATTATTTCTGAAAACTACTTTGCCTAACGGACTGCTACTCTTGTGCCGCTACACAACTATGTGCCTTTGAACATATGATACACAGAATCTTCTGTTTGAGTTTGTACTTCTCAGTTTCTAATTAGCTGAACCCTGTGTTGAGAAGATGACATGCACACAGAAAGTACTACTACATCTGAATATCAGTCACAATTTTTCTTGTTGCTTTTGATTAAAACCATTTGGACATTCCATTCTGAGCTGCCTTTCTCAGGACAGGATGCTTCCACGACCTTGGACGCTGTCCCACGGCTGGTGTTTCTAAGGTGAATGAAGTGGATGTGGAGGTCATCAGAAACAAGTTCTCATCCCAAATAGTGCATGCGTGTAGAAGCCCACTTGAAAATTGTGGGGGGATAAATTTCCTGCACAGTCAGAAGAGCAGCCATCTGCATAACAGCAATGCAACTGTTCTATCCCCTCAAGTGTGTTCCTCTTGCTATAACATTGTTCCAAACTATCAACAGCCAAAAAGATGCAGTGCATTTTGCATTTCTTTGTTCAGTGTGTGTGCATTGTCCTAGGAGTGGGTGAAGATTCCTTTCTTTAATTTTGCCTTTTGGAAAGAAAAGGGGTATCTTTGTATGATTTCATTGCATGTTCTTATGCGAGAAGAGAAAGCTGTCAACATTTGATAGGATATGAATATCTGTATTCATGTTCTAATTATATGTTTGCTGATCAAAGTTCCTTTCAGAGCTCTGAAAGCAAATGTTAAGTAGGCTGAGAGCTTCCTTTTTTTTTTTTTCTTATTTTGTGGTATTGTTGTGGTCTGTTAGTAGCCTCAGTGCTAAAAAAGTAAATGATAGGAAGTACTATGACATCCTTCATTAGATTTGTATGCCTTTAAGCAAAGGAATCACACCTACAGAGAAGGGGAGGAGATTTAGAGGTAAATAATGAGTATAAGCAAGTGAAGCTGGTTTATGTCCCTTAACAAACAGAGGATGACTGAGGCCTTTTTTATTGATGTTCACAGTGTCGCCTTTGACAATTCGAGAGATTTTTAAAGTTATTTCTTTTTACACAGGATGAAATTATTTTACTGCATGATTGACAACAGTGGTATGTTTTCCATGACCCTTTTAAGAAAGTTTATGTGTGATTCTAAAGTGCTAGTAGACCTGGGCAACCACCTGAAAGGCCCCCCACCTGTGGCTGCATAAAAATGAAATAAAGAATGGAAAAAAAAAAAACAACAACACAAAACATTGAGTATGCACTTTCCCACCTACTGAGAGCAAAATGCAATGCAGTGCAATTTTAGTACTTGCATGCCACTGGGGAAAATAGACTCCTAAAATCACATAGTGAAGCCCTGGAAAAATTCAGCAAATTTGTACTAAGCGCTGTGTTATAAAACCTAAGGAACCGTAGGCTTTGCTTCTCAAGTGAAACAGATTTGTATTGCAGTTCTGTTAGAATGCCTACCAGTGTAATGGTGATATGGCACAGTAGGCTGAAAGAATATAAGACTAGTGACTAAGTCCTTTCACAGGCATGCTATGCAGAGGGGGATGCAAGCAACCCTTGTGATGTCTACCTAAAGGCTAAGCAAGACTGCAACCCCTGATTTTTGCTTTTGCTCAGTATTCAGAGGTGGAAGGAGCACGTGGCCCAAGTTAGCTTTATTAGAATTATTTGTTGTAGTAGACATGGCTTCTCAAAATTAAACTAGCATTCGTGTCTTGTCTGAGTGGAGTTAGAATGTGTGTACCAAATTACAGGGCTGCCATGCCAGTGTGCTGGATTTCCCCACTCTAACTTAGCTTTCCTCACCATCACCTTCAGCAGCAGTGGTGACTGTAGCTTTAGTTCTCTGTTTAGTCAGAGATGTGCTTAGAAAAACTGCATCTCCCAAATACCAGGTGTTTTTTTTATTTGTTTCCATTAAATAAAAGGAGCAGGCTCAATGCACCCAGATGGAAGAGCTGGAATCTGTCTTAAAACAATAATCAGCCCCTCCAACCAACCAAATGCATCCCACCATTCCTCCCAAACCCATCCAGTGAAATTGCCAGATTGTCTCGTTCTTGAAAGCAGTGAGTGATAAATTCCATGAGGTGAAAAAGAGCAGCTTTATAATAAATAGATTAAATATAAACTATTAGATTATTTAGAAGCAATTTTGTGCTGTCGTATGCCAACCATTGCTGATGCAAAGTATATGATGTATCAAGAAAAAGAAATACCAGGTGAAATAACAGTAAGATAAAAAGAAGATATGTAGGTATCCACTCATGCTAATTATGGATGTAGAGTTTGCCTCTGCCATGTAATCTGGTACTAGATAACCATGACAGTAGAAAAGTGGAGGATAGTTGAAGGAGTCCCTCTTCTAACTGTTCATCATAGCACTGGTATCTTATCACATTTGTTCCACTATGTCATTATAAAAAGTAAATTTACCAAAGTAAACTAAAACATTTCACCAGGAATTAAAATATTGCTCCATCAAACTTTGTTTTTACTTTTCATTTAATTTTACTTTTCATTTTAAGAATTTTTAAGATGATGGATGGAGCAAAAAGTGAAATGCATAGCAAAAAATGAAAATACGGGTCGTTGAGCTAACATTTATACTTTTCAGATTAAATTCTGGTTGGGCTTTACCCAAGAATTGAAAACTCCATTATTTCATGATCACTAGGCCACAGATGACCTCCAGTCTTCACATCAGCCACAAGTCCTGCTCTGTTCAGGAACAACAGATCTAGAAGGGAGCCTTCTAGATTTGGCTCCCTCACCATCTCTGTCAGGAAATTATCTCCACCTGCAGTTAGTTTTTCCTTTCTGCTCTACTATATTTCTGGCACTGTGGCTTGGCGGCCTAGCTTGCCATGAGGCAGAGATACAGCTAATTTAGTGCACTTTGTGAGAAAGTTTGAAGTGTTTACAATCATGAGATTCTTGTGCTATTTCTGGGGATCTGCTAAGCTGGCAGACAAAAAAATGGCTGAAGGAGGTAGTCTTGTGAAGATAAGAATGGCCTTGTTTCAGAAGAATGGCCTTGTTTCAGCTAAACAGACGCGAACAAATCTTGGAAGGCAGGAGTGTCTGAGCAGAGATTGCCTAATTAACAGCAAAAATAATTTTAAAGTCAAATGATAGAATGAGGGGAAATGGTTTTAAACTGATGGAAAATAGGTTTAGACTGGATCTTAGGAAAAAGTTCTTCAGTAAGAGGATGGTGAGACTCTGGAATCGATTGCCCAGAGTTTTTGGATACCCCCTCTCTGAAGGTTTTCAAGGCCAGGTTGGATGAGGCCTTAAGCAACCTAGTCTAGTGAAATTGGTAATGAGCCTGAGTACCTGCTATAAACATAAATGACTATGTTTTTAACTCTCCACTCAAATCATGCTAGATGTCACCTAGAAGGAAGGGACAGACAGAATTAGGATATAAAAATCACCAAGGGAATACACCTCTCAGAGGGGGAGAACCCTGAGACATCTTCTAAGAAAGAACTGCACCTTTAATATATGGTACATTTTTTATTATCTGTTTTATTTCTATCAGTGCTGTAACTCAGGCCTGCATCTCCAACTGTGTCAGATGTTGCCCAGGAATTCTTTACTCAAGCTTGATCATCCTTTTGCAGTTAGTGTATTTATCAACAGCAATTCCAAACCTCTCTGTTGCTTTAATAAATAAAACCTGCCTGTGAAACTTTCAAATACTTTCAGCCTGTAGCTACCACATGGGGCAGGAGCCTCATAGCTAGGCTCTGAGATAGCATGTTGGTTTCAAGCCCCTTAGACAGGGCCCTGAGGGACTGAATGATTCTCAGACATATCTTAGGCTTTGCACCACTGCTCAGAGAAACCCTTGGGCTCTGGCAGGCAAACATCTCACTCCCACCCTCAACATGACGGGCGTATATCTGGTACTTTGAAGTCCCCCATGGGAACAAGTGGTAGTGATTGTGAGACTTCTCCCAGCTGCTTGCAGAACATCCTGGTTGGGTGGTCTATAACAGATTCTACCATAATATCTGCCTTGTTGGCCTTCCTTTTGTTTCTTACCCGTAAACACTCAACCCTATCATCACTGTCATTAAGCTCAATAAAATCAAAGCAGCCCTTAACATATGGGGCCGCTCCACTGCTTCTCCTTCCTGGCCTGTCCATTCTTAAGAGCTTATAGCTATCCAACATAGTGCTCCAGTTGTGTGAATCATCCCACTGTGTTTCTGTGATGGCAACTAGATCAGAATTTTGCCACTGTACAGTGGCTTCCAGCTCCTCCTGTTTGTTGCCCATGCCATTTATTGGCATAGATGCACTTCAGTTGGACTTATCCCCAAACCCTCTTTTGGGGAGAAAAGTCCTGATCTCTACCTGACCATTCCCAGGCATTTCTATGATTCCCAGCCCATCAGTATCCCTTGTATCTTGGCTGTTGCATAGCAGTCCATACCCCTACCTCCACTGGGATGGCAGACTGAAGGACCTCCTAGCATGCCATCCCACAAACATTGCTGTGCTGCCTCCATGTTTATCTATACAAAGCCTGTTTCTATCCCTTTCTCCCTTCAACCCTAGTTTCAAGCTCTTCTGATGAGCCCTGACAACTCCTGTGCAAAAATCCTTTTCCCCTGTTGAGACATGTGTACCCTGTCTGTCACCAGCATGCCTGGTGTCATGTAAACCTACCCAAGATCAAAAAAAACCTCAAGTCCTGCCAGTGACACTAGGCTCAGAGCCAAGTATTCATCTGATGGATCTTTCTGTTCTTCTCTGAAAATGGAGGGATAGAGAACATGTAGAGGTTATGGTGTCAAATATTTATTATATACATGTAGAAGTTATGATGTCATATGTAGTGAGTTATTGCTGCATTGATACTATAATTCCAAATCAGTTACTAAGCAATATTTATGTACTTCTTTTTTTTTTTGTATCATGTCCTAAAGCATAACCTCAAGTAGCTTACAAGCTTGTTTGACAGTATGTTAGGTGAGTAACTCAGAAGGAGACTTATTCTAAGTGTAAACATTTCCTATAGTGCCTACACAGATATTAGGAAGCCTTCATCCAGATATTGATTTTGAGTATTTTGATCTTGTTTGCCAACATGGCAACAGAACAAATCAAAGTTTATGGGTGAATTCTATCTAAGACACATGAAAACTTTGTTCTTCTCTTTTAAAATAGTTTACATGTTTTGAATGATCATCAATATATTTGGTGATTCTTGATTTGGAAATAGACTTGGAGGTGCCTATGAACATCTTGATGATGTTTAACCTCTTTAATGAGATCTTGATAGATAACGTTTAAATGAGAAAGAGGAGGGGGGCAGTGTGAAATAGATCACATTGTGATTTTCAGTAATCAAATGCACTGAAATATGTCACTGATAAGATACTTATGAATCTTAAATCTTAGGATGGCTGTCAGATTTCTTTTAGTCTATGAACAATGACAATCATAATTTGGAGATGAAATACGGTCAGAGCTTCTGTCTCCTTGACAATCACTCCAATATTTAGACAAAAAAAAATGCACTCTCTCAGATTTCATTAGTCAACTCATGCTTTTTACCTTTTCCCTCATGTAAATCTAATACCCTGTTAGAAGCCTAGAAAAGCAGAATTGTTATCTCATACAAACATAAAAGAAATTACTTATGAGTATGTAAAGCCAGAAGAATTTACAGAACAATCCCACAGATTGCCCAAGTGACCCAGGAGATAATAGACTTACATTTGATGAGTTTGGGTGTGTTTTTGATCTATTACAAAATCTTCTCTAGCTGATTTAAAGCCTCCACCTACAACTTCCTACCTGGTTGCATAGCTGAATTAAGTTGAAGTTTATTTTTCAGGTGTTTTTGCCTTGATGCCTAATAAAGAAAAAAAGATAAAAACTAGCAGCACTGGGAAAGGCTGGAACTGCTTTAGTTAACGAGCCAGATAGGGTGAGAGATTCTGATTAGCAAAGCAATCTGCATTTATCAAGTAACTTTTATGTAGAGTCTCTCGGCACTTACAAAGCAATAATCTGCAGAGCTTGGCTAAGCACATGAAGAAGCCTGAAAGAATGGCAGTGTTGAAAGCTGAGCAAGAAGAGAACTTGATCTAATGTCATAAGGCAGGGAGCTTTGAGCCTTGGGGCACAATTAACAAAGGGTCTGGCACCTGCCGACTCCAGTCTTTCTATTTGTTTAGAGAAAGATTTAGTGATTTGGCTCATGGGATGTGTTTCTTTTTCTTGACTTCAACCTACCATGGCTCAGAATCTATCTGAATACTTGTGTGATCATGACATGATTTCAACTCAGGTGAGAGTAATACAGAAAAGTAACTTGCTGAATCTCATCAGAAGATTGCATTCATTTTTTTTTTTCCTTTCACTTTTTTCCCCTCTTTTTAATATTAGAAAGCTGGTTCTAAGAGAAAACAAAGGAATTTATGCTGCTGTTCACAGGAAATTTATTGAAGAATTTATCTGCTACTAATGTGCATGGCATGTCTACTGAAAAATTGGTGTTGGCCACTACTGTTTCTTACTGAAACATATGAAGAATTTTAATATATACTGCTTAGGAGAAAAGTTAAGGGGCTTGGGTGCTACTGTGTTTCCTTTACTGCTCTTGAGAATGTTGTACTTTCTCCTTCTGGATTTATAAACAATAGCAAGTTTCTTGTACAGCTATATTGTCAACTTATTTGACTATCATGAAATCTTTTGTGGGCCCATTGTCATCATGTGTGTAGCAAGAAGTTATCCATGGCTCAGTGCATTTACTTAGTTAAAAAACAGTGAATAAAAGAAATAAAATACTGTTTTCTTTGCTTTTATATTTGAGAAGGTGAAGCAGTGGTTAAGCCAAAATATCTGTGGCTTAAATATCCCAATTCTTGGTCCATGGGTTTGACAAATAGAATGCTCCATCCAATACAAAGGTTTACATCAAAGCTATATGTGGTTCTTGGGTAATTTTAATTATATGTCCTTTATCACTGCTGTCTAGAAAGTTCTTGTTTCATGTGACCAAGAGTTAGTCCTCAAGTCTGGATCATTTTGACTTTTCTATGTCACTTACCTCCTATTTTTGCAATCTTTCAACATATTTGTACTTCTTTTAAAACTTTCAGCAGGATAAAATGATCATGTTAAGCATGGTCCCAAGCACTGTATAGTATTTGCATCCTGTGGAGTTCAGTGCATAGTTCTTAATCCTGATGACTAAATCTCATTAAGTATAAAATAAATACAAGAAATAGGTGAGAGGTAGGTGAGAATTAACAGTTGGACATCTGACATCATCATCCTCCTAAACACATCTGGGAACCTTCAATGAGGGTAGGCTACAATCTTCTAAGTAGCCTATAGAGGTTAGTTTCTTCTCGATCATATAGATCTTTTTAGGAAAATCTCCTCTGTAATGGGTTGTTGGGTTGTTAGTTTTGGGGTTTGTTTTGTTTTTTTTTTTTTGTAATTTGCATTTTAATACATGGTTTTCGTTTGCATATGTGATATAGTGAATTAAAAAGACTTTATTTTATTAAAAAATCCCACTTTTTGTATCAGCCTTTCTTTTCAGCAATTCCAAAGCGCAGTTGGAGGAAAGGAGCAATACCATATTATTTAGTCTGTTCAAACCCTCCCTTCTCTTTAGGCATTGTGAAGAGAGTGACAGCAGCCCAGCTCAGCTTTAATGGGTAGATGATGAGCAAGCCAAAGGCTTTTTCATCCAGGCACAAGTTTTTTCCTGTCCAGTAAACCCAAAAATCAAAATGAGCCATGCTGTATTTTCCTGAAGTGGTTCAGAAAAATAATTAAGTGTTATGTGATCACTTGTGATGCTGTGTCATTTCTTTGCTGCAGCTGATTCTGTAAACTACTATAGCATAACAGCTGTTTATCAAAATATTCATGAAAATTTTCTGTGACGGGAAAAATGGGCATACTTGTAATACTGTTTCCATGGAAAAAGATGCATGTGCTTAGATTTAGTCAAAATTATTGCACACTGTTCTCAACTTGACAGAACTAGTTCAACACATAATCCATAATAAAATAGGAACTGTGGTGTTTAAACACGAATTCAGTGCATATCAGTTTGTATGTAAAGACTCTCTTCAAGATATTGCAAAACAGGTCTTCTTAGTAAATGCTGCCCAATTTATGGCTTACTGCCCAGTACTGGGATATAAGTAAAGTCTCTATCTGGGCTCCAAGCTATGGTTCCATGGTTTGCTATCTCTGCCCAGTACAACAACTAGTGGATGTTGCATGCATTTTTGATCGATGAGGTATTGAGGAGGATTTGGAAACCTGAAAAAACATATTATTGTAAAGATTTCAGAACAGTGGGAAATGGAGCCAGGAATATACCTATAATTTAGGGTAAAGAGTAGTAATGAGCGCCCATAAAAATAAATAACCATGATGTTAAATAGACTGCAGATCATTTGCACCTTGAGGCTTTTCTCAGATTTTGTGCCAGTAAAGAAATGTGGTAATAAACCCTCATGTTTTTAGCCAAAAGAGTTTCATATGCATAAATTGTATTTGTTTTAAGCCACTTGAATAGTCCCAGAAATATTTAGGAGCATGAAGGGGACAGGAGAAGGCAGATGAAAGGAGGAGTCATAAAAAGCCTGCACTACATTGAAGAAGTATTATATGTTCAGATTGCCCATGATCTTTTTTTTTCTTTATTATATTACTCCTGACTCTTTCATAGCTGATAATGCCATTTAAAAATCTCTTCTGAGCAGCTGCAATTATTTCATTTCTGTTCAATAAGAAATAATTTTTTATTACTGGAGACATGCAAAACGAATCTGTGTCATTGCTGGCTAATTCTTGCAACAATCTTGAAAGTTCTTTATTAGCCTGTCCTTGTCCGTCAAAAATTAAAACAATTTGTGTCTTTCTTCCCTTAAAAACATGTTATTGCACGTGAGTGCTTTGGGTGAAGATTAGCTTTTCCTATCCTTGCAGGATCAGCTTTCACAGTTGTAGAATTGAAAGCTTCTATCCAATGTGTGGCCGTACTTGTTGCTTCTGGTTTATCACAGAAAATTTTTTTTCTGATAAAAATTGCCATGCTGCTGCTTTTTAAATAGCATTCATTCATGTCAACTTTTATTCACAGCCCATCTTGTAATCAGATTTGTTCATCATGGGGTAGAGTCTGTCTATGCTAATCAACACTGGAACCATTTTGCAGCTTGCTTTCTCTTCAATTTCGAAGTTTCCTAGGATTTGTAAGTTGGTTTTGTGTTTAACATTGCAGGTCAGATTTTTCCATCCTCTGGACGGATTCAGGCAGTTTACAAATCACTTAGCTGTCATACTGTTGTGTAAGAATTTTCGTGGACATCTTCTTTCCCTCTGACTAAATTTATTGAGTCACAGTGAAAGACAATTTGGAAAGCAACACATTTTTAGTAAAATGTTAGTTCAGTTAGAGGTGGAATGGTCAACAGCTTTCTCCATACTTCAAGTTCCCAAAAGAAAAAGGAAATTTATCCTCTCCATGGAGAGATATAAACTAGCTTATTTTCAATCATTTATCTGCAATGTTGATGCTTACTATACTAATTCATCAAATATTTTTTTTTGTGAAATGTATCTGGCAGGGCTTCTTGGCATCAGCCTTTGAAATTCTAAGAGTTCTTGCATCCTCTGGGAACAGAGTGACTCTGCTTATTGCACATCTGGAAGGAATGTTGCTGCCTTCTTGTTTCAATAGGGAGAGATTGTTAGGATAGTAATTTAACCTCTCTAAACTGTGTGCTAGCATGTTCAAATTTGTGCAGATGAAAGATAAAAAATGCTTTTTTTTTTTTCAAATTGTAAATCATAAAAAATAAGTATTGCATAGGAATAACAATGGGAGGGGAAAAATAGTGGGAAAGATTTATTAAGTGTTATCAATAAAGATTTCAGTAACTATATTAGTACTTTACTGGGCCTTTGAAGAGAAAGAGGTTAAGTTTTGTTGGTATATTTGTTTAATATGTGTTAACACTATTGTGTTATTTAACCAAGTTAATCAGGCACTCTGGTTAAACAAATCTAATTGCCTCTGTTTAATATAATTGCCCATTTTAATAATCTAGAAATCTTAGCAACACTTCAGATTAAAAAAAAAAAAGACCATACATTGTAAATTTGAGAGCTTTTTTAAATTAACAATTAGGAAATTCGTAATTAATAATTCAGTAGAGTAACACAGAATTTATTAGGAAAATTTCCCACCTGGTGTTTGATGCAACAGCCTTATCTGAATGACAAGAAAAGTCTTAATTCCTTGTTGCAAAAAACCCTTCATGAATCTTTATGCTTAATTATTTAAATTATTTATTCCATTTTTGAAAAATAAATATGGTTTACTGATGTAAACATAATTATGTAAAAGGTGATCCTTATTATTGTGAAGGGGATTTTTGTTTAATAGGATCAATCACATTACAGACTTTAATCCATCAAAACAGATGAATTGTCATTTAAATTCCATCGTGTGCTTTTGTCTTTTGCTGAATATGGATGGTTTTAAGCATATGCCAAAAAAACTTACTGAATGAGAGACTATTTATTGGAACAGGGGTTAATGCTGTTTGCAAGCTTTATGTTAATAAAAATCTAAAAAAGATTGGATTTGGGTTAATGTTTCAATGAAAAATGGTATAAGGCAGAATGCCAACAGGAGATGCATTAATAATCCATAAACCTGTGGTAGCAAACTGATTTGGGACATTATAGGAAATCTTGGCTTTATGCTGGCCAATATTTCTGACATGAGTTTCCATCAATAAGTGCAGGATATACTAAACTGGGTCATTAATCTGCCAGGAAGAAAATTCAGAAAGATTTGATTTCTCTTCAGGAAAAAACTTTTCTTTTAGGCATTAAATTTTAATCTCGTGTATTAAAAAAAAAAAAAAAGACTACAAGAGATAAATATATTAATTTTCAATAAACACAATTGAAAGGATTTTTTTTTTTTCTATGGTTTCACATTCCTTCCCCAATCTGTTAAACAAAATGAATGTTAAAATGAAAAAGCAGCACTACTGTGATGTGCAGTGTGGTCTGACAGTGGGCAGAAAGTGTCCCTGTAAAACTGCATTTTAAAGCTATTCCTCTGAGACTTGCATTCCCAGGCTCTTAGCCTCTCTAGGAACATTTTGCCTCAGCTGAGACATCTGATCTAACTTCTGAAGCCAATTTATTAACTGTTTAAGGAACATGGAATTGGTAGATTTATTATAATCCTTTTAGACTGCAAATACTTATACAGCAGGTTGGTTGCTGTGGATCTCTTGCAAGACACTCAATTATATTTGGACTCTTATTTTTGCAGAAAATACTGCATCATTTGCTAGAAATTCCCTTTTCACCTTTGTGAATACTTATTGGAATCTTCTGATAGGAAATGTACTGGAGTAAAAATAAAATAATTTAAAAAAAATACAAAAAATAATTATATACTTTTGTTAATTTTATCCTTGGGCTTCCTTCTTCCTGGAGCAAAATTTTAGTGGATTCTACAGTACTAATGTCCTTGGAACTTAGTGATTATCTTATCCAAAGTATAAAGTGTGACATTGAATCACCTTCTACATCTAAAACTTAAAGAGCTTGTTAGGGACTGAAAGCTGAGCTTTCTAGGAATACATTTATTGCCCTAATTTTCCATCTTAAAATGAGAATTCTGAGGTAATGTTTGAAATTTAAAAAAACTATTTAAGATGATGGTAAGTTTATAAACTATTAAACACATTAAAATCTAGCTCAGTAGCACTAAAAATATAAATAATGATGATTTAAGATGACACTAATAAATGGTAAAATTTGAATTTGGAGTAAAACATTTTAAAACTGATCTGGAAGTCTTTGAGCTGTTGGCTTGCTAATGTTTTCATGCAAAAATTCCAACGTTATTATCCAGTCTTTTGGAAGGGTCTTTCTCAATCCTGAAAATATTCTAGGTATGTAGGAACTTCATCATTTGAGTCAAGAGAAATGTTCTTGACTTTTTTTTTTTCTTTCTAATACAATAAAAAAAACCCGAACTTTTTAACAACCATTTGTGGAATCACTTGGGTTTTATGTTGTTGGTGTAAATTGTTAAAATTATTTCTGAGTGATGGTACCAATGTTTACAATTTACTTTGGTTTTTACCTTCTTAAGGGAAAGGTTATTAAACTAATTTAGGAAAAAATAGGAAGGAAAAATTAATCTTCAGCTCTAAATGCTGAGCTCTTTAGGTTGGCTTGTTTTTTGTTTGCTGTTTGTTTTGGTTTTTTTTTCAGTAAATGGGACTTGATAGGTGCAAGTAGGAAAAAAAGAGAGTTCCTTATTTCACTAATATTTTTTCCCCATTTTCAAGCAGTGATAGCTATAAAAGATCCAGTGTATTGAGTATTTCATAAGATATTCAGAAATCTATCTATAAAGTCTAACACAGATTTGATACTCTAAGATAAATTGAATTCTGAAGCAAATGAAAAAGCCCAGGTCTTTGCAATAAGATAAAAATGTGAATTTTATAAAAGAGCATCAATACACACATTGATCTCCTGTCTCTTTAGTCTAGTAATTGCTGAGGAAAAAGTATCTTCCCATTTGGATTACAGCTTTCGTGGGCATGCCATAGTCACTGGAACAGTAATGACTTAATCTGCCTAAAGAGTTATCCCAGTGTAGTTTTCTGAGAGGTTAGATATTTACTCACATGGTTTACTCCATGACATTCAAACTGAGTAGGGAAAGAGATGTGATTCAGTTCTGCTGGATGCAATTTCTAGATGGACAGTAAGAAAATATCCCAGTTTGGCTGAAGTTCTGTGTTTCCTGCTGGTCTGCTTGGATATTGTTCTTATGAACATGAATTTAGTGTGAATTGCATGTTGACTTCACTTGGATCCAAAGAAAATGTAGAAATAAATGATGGGAATGTGAATAAATCATCTTGTGAAATCCCAGATGCTGCCTAAATTTTCCCTGCACTTGTCCATTCCCTTGTGCCTATTTCAGGATTTCTGAACTAGGTGTCCCTTTAATTCAGCCCTGAAACACTGCTTCTCTCTGCCAGATCTTGTACTAATTCCACCTCTTTCATCCCTTAGTATTCTAGCAAGATTTGAGCGATGCTAAGAGCATCTTAAATTTTTTTGTTGATGACGGGGAAAATGACTTGTGAGGACATAGGGGAACTAACACTAAAACTTACTCTTGAAAACAATGCAAGCTGAAATTTTAGGAAAAAGTGTATTGAGTTACTGAGTAACTCATTTGAAAGGTAGCTGTAGACTCTTGGGAGTTAAATATATGGTAATGACATGGTCAGATGTATGGAAAAATTGCCTTGCTCAGTAAGAACAGTTAAATACAAGAATTTAAAATCTTAAATAAATAAAAAAATAAATATCTGAATTTGCCTTTTTCTATGTTAGAAACATTGGCATGAGAAAATGAATTAAAATTGTATGCTACAGCTTGGTTTTGTACCTTCGGGTAAGTGCGGAAGTTTTATGCTTAGTTATGGTGAAGTTTATATGACTTTTTTATCTGCATAAAATCAGACCTGGGTTAATTTGTGTCTTTGCCGTAACCATGACACACTGACAAAAATCTGTATTATCAAAGGATGTCAGAATTATCTTGTAAAGATAAAAACAGACTAACAAACAAAAAAACCTAAACAAAAACAATTTTTTTCTTCTTAAAATCTCTCTCTTCTGAGATATTTGTATGACTCCAAACTTCTTTTTCTTGTCATTGGTTTTGCATTCTTCTTGTTGTTGCAATAAGGTTTTCTCTAAATATTCTTCCCTCTGTAGGTCAAAATTATTTAATTCTATATATTGGACAGATGGCTTTTTATTTTAAAGGTGAATTGTTTGGGTCTCGATTAGCACATGTGATTGATTAAATATTATTTTTTTCTTTTTTCTCCATTTTAGTAAAGAGGGAAACATTAATATAATAGCAGATATATAAATATTACATAATTTAAACATGGATATATTAGTAGATCTGTCATAGATCATCATATTAGAAAGGAGTTTGGAATTTTTGCTCATACTAAAGGCATTTTTTAATTTTTTTCATTTTTTTTTGCCAAATCTGTAGTATTAGGCCAGAAGGAATGTATTTCTTTATATACAGACCAGACTTCTTGGGAATAGAGCCCTGTGAGTTTTCATCCAAACTATTCAAACTATATTCTTTAATCCTAATTTTAGCCATTTAAGGCCCTGTGATATCTGGTGATTTTAATAACAGATATATGTATTCCTGGTGTGTTTTGCTCAACTTCATCTTGTGATGCTAGTATAGCAGAGCAGGGATGCATCAGTTCCTCCTGAAATACATATTAGAGGTGAATTCAGCATGCAAATAGTAATCAGGAGTATCAAATCAGATAATCACATCAGGTGTATATTTATTTAGTACATTTTAAGAAAGTATCAAGTAATATTTTATTTCCAAGGATCTCTTCATTATTCCTTTGTAACAGCTTGTAATGGGGTGTGTGTGTGTATAAATAACAGAAAGATGGGAAATCAGTTAGAAGAGATGGAAAACTAATGATTCAAGAAATCACATAGCATCAGATAATTCTATTTTGAAATCACAGCAGCAGCACCCAGAGGCATAAAATCCCCAAATTGTTAGCAAAACCCCCCTTTGATGTATCCAGTGCTACAGAAGCCTGAAGGCACTCTTTTTTATTAGTGCCTAATGTTTCCTGAAAGAAACATTTAGTGAACATTAAAATATATCTATGTACCTGCTTAATTTTATAATTTTTTTATAAGTTTCTTTGACACTGATGCTTAGTCTTGCTACTTGGCTTTAATGTTTGGTATTATCTTTACAGGTTTGATATTTCAGATTATCTAACAGATTTGTATGTGTAATTTAGGCAAGTCTTTTTTATCCTATCTTCAAGACTGTCCATGCACCTTTTTAAGCACCTCAAAGGAGGTTTTAGTGAGGTGGGAGACAATCTCCCATGTAGCAAGCAACAGGAAAAGAGGACGTGGCCTCAGGTTGCACCAAGGGGTGGTTTAGTTGAGGTATTGGGAAAAATTTCTTGCCAGAGAGGGATGTAAAGCACTGGGACAGTCTCCCCAGGTAAGTGGTGGAGTCACCATCTCTGGACATATTAAAACTGTAGATGTGATGCCATGGTTGGACCTGATGGTCTTCAAGGTCTCTTCCAACCAAAATTATTCTTTGATTCTATGAAACTGCTCCTTTTGAAGAATCAAGCTGTTGCTCCTGATGGATTGAACCCTCCTCTAGTTTTGCCCAAAATAAGAATCTTAGGTGTAAGCTCTCTATACAGGAAAACATTTATTCAGAAGTGATACCTGAGCATATTTTATCCTACCGACGTGGGGCTGAAGTACAGCTTTACTGGCAGACTGGGTGTAGGGTTGGGATCTCAATTTGCCCTGAATTTGAAAATGTGAGCATGACTTGGAATGAGGGAAGAAAGGAGGAGCTGCACAGAGAGTGACTCCTGAGGTTTCAGAACTGGCACAAGTTCCTCTTTGTTTCCCATCTGCTTTAAAATGAAGACATCTTAGAACACAATAGAAATATTCTCACCTACTTTGTTATTCATTCAAATTGTGTCAATTCCTCAAAGAGAATTTTGATTACGTGCCCCCTTAACCTGTGGAAGATTAGGGGATAAATACTTGGATCGTGCTAAAGTTCCTGCAAATGAAGTTGATCCTGACAGAACAGCACAATGCAACTTTTGTGTGGAATAATCGGGGTAAAGTATCATTTTAATTTGAGAGGACAACTCGTTTCATTGGCTGATGATTTTTGACAAGGAATGTCACTTCAAGAAGATTCAGATGAATGAATTCCAGAGGTCAGATCTAACAGCTGACTCCAAAATACTGTAACTTTGCCTAGTAATGGATTGATTTGAACCAGTGTGGGGGGGGAGAAATGGTATGTAATTATGTGGTTAACCTTAGCACTTAGGGTTTTTTTCTGTCTTTGCAAAGCCAGTAATTTAAGAAGGTGATCAGAACAGCCAAAAGCCTCATATTTTCCTCTTTTCATCCTTATAAAAAAAAAATCTGATTAATGATGGGACTCAATAAGTTATAAAATAAAAAATTGAGCTGCTAGATTTGGTTTGCAGTCTCATATGTTATTTATTTAAAAATTGGATTGCACTGGAAAACTCCTGACTCTGTGGTTAAAGGAAATATTGGTGGATGGCTCAGAAAAGGGGGAGATGCATAACCATATATTTGTTTCTATTAGCCTGATCTATTGCAGAGGAGAAGGCATCATTATGTTTTTGCAACTGGAGGTTGGCTAGGTAGGGAACAGGCAGCTTGATTCCTAGGCTCTACCTTTAGACTGTGCAGTAATTCCATGCAATTCTGCCTTATTCATACTTTTGTCTAGTACCTGCTCATTCAAGCTTCACATTTGTATAGAAAAGTTGTTTTACATGGATAAATATTTCTCTTGGTTCCTTTTTAGATTCGACTTTGTGTTCTGTTGTGGTCAGTCTTTGAGAGGGTAAATAGGTATATTTTACAGCAGAGGACCAATGCAGAAGAAATCTATATCTCCTGATTTTGGCAACAGGGGGTATTAACAGTTTTATTCACCTTTTTTTATTACTTTTTTTAACAGTTTGCTTATTAATTTTTAATATCCCTTTCTTTTTTTTCTGCCATATCTTTATTTATTACAATTCCCTACCAGTTTGTGTAAGGCAAAACCATGAAATAAGCTTACGGTCCCCTGAAGTCATGACAAAAGGGATCATTAGAGTCCAAATCCTAAAAGGTTGACAATATTTGCTGGATAAATTTTTAATAGAACGTAGGTCACTAAAATAATGGTTCTATTTGTTATTTATTTCTTACGGCTTTTGGTTTCACTACCCTTTTCCCAAAACATTATATCCTTGTTTAACATTCTCCCTAACAAGCTATGACTTGGGAAATAGTTTAAAGGGAGGAGTTATTGCCAGAAGGCTTCCAAAAATACAAAGTGATGAAACTGTTTGAAGTAATCATTGCAGCTTGAAGCTTGGTTTTTCCCTCTAAAATGCTTTTGAGCTGGAATCTGCTGTCTTTGAAGTCAATTAAGAGTTTTGCTCTTGACCTTATTGATTAGTCAATTGGTCTGTGTTTGCCTCAGAGTGGGAAAAAATGGCAAAAATGCATTTCTTACTATTTTTAGCATTATCAAAATTAATAGCGCTTTCAGTTTGATTTATTTGCAATGCTTTCTTGATAAGCTGCACTGATGTTACTGATTAACATACCAATTTTTCTTCTTTCTAGTAAAAGAATTCAGATTCCAACTATAATTCAGGCAAGTTTGTGCCATTGTTAGGCCTTCAACAGCAAGATCAGATACTCTTTTTTTCCCCCTTAATAGTAATTTTTCACTTTGAAAGTCTGCATTTCCAGAGGTATGTCCACCTGGCAGGCAAGTTTTAGGTAAAATTTGGCTGAAAACTAATTTCAACAAATAATAACTCTCACTGCAATGTGTGTGTTTTCCACAGGGATGGTTTCAGTGTCTCTGTGGGGTGGGACAAGGAAGGTGGGGTAGACAAAGATATACATTAAAGTTTGTTGGAACAGTGCCACAGGGAAATTGTAATTTGGTTCCCTCATGTCCTCATTTTCTTTGATGGTCTATGAGTCTCAGCTGGACTAGAAATCTATTTTATAGACACATTTCTCTCCTTTGCAAGTCAGTAATGTGTCAATAAAGTAACGTAGTACCTTTTCCATTCATTGGCAATTAAAAGTAATGGAACAACACGGGAAATTTAAAAAATGGCTTTAAACCAATATAGAAAATAGTTTTAAGGTAGTGACACGAAGCATTGGGGATTTCTCAAGATTTCTCTTAGTGTGTCTCCTTGTTTTTAGCAAATTTAAATCAATCTGGTGCATTCACAAAACACTTTAGTGTCACTTAATGTCCATTTTGTTGCCACTGAGCACTATATCCTGGTGACACAACAATTAATTTTATGGAAAAGAAACGTTAGGAAATATATTGAAAAGGTAAGTTGTGCCTTACTCATCTCTTAGTTTGCTTTTATTATTGAAAAGGAGATCAAAAGGTCAACTTTTTTGTTTTCTTTTCTACAGTACCAGTAAATTGTTTGTTCATTATTTATGGTGTATTTGCCATCAGTTAATAGTCAGTGTTTTAGAAAGGTCTCGTGTCAGATGCTGAGTTTTGCTATCACCAGATTTTACATCCTACATAAGAGTGGCTGATAATTTCTTTAGCATTAGAAGCTGATTTTTTTCCCTTATTTTCTCCTTAAGAAGTTTAGAGTATTCAATATTTTTTAACTGTATTTAGAAGATGTCTGTATTTTGCACACATTCTCTGCACGCTCATCTAAACAAGGGATTTATGATTTTTTACTACTTTTCCCTCACTCTAGATTATAAGTTTTTTATTACTGTCTTAGGCTAATCCATTCTGTACCTAAAGAGTGTTTCCAGGATGTTTTTTGTTGACATGTTCTTGCCAACTTCCAAAACTTCCTTCTGTATGTTATTTGTACTACCAGGAAAGCATGATGAAGAGTCTCTATTACATGTTTCATTCAATACTGAATATTTGATTAACTAATAGTATTTTATAATATTTAATGTCAGTACTAAAATCCATGGAAGCAGTTGTATTTTATTTATTTTTTTAACCTTGTTCTTTATTTTACTCTAATAGTTCCCTTGTCTTTCACGTCACCCCCCTATTATTGGTTCTTTGTCCTCAAGATTGGATGCATAATATGGGAATCTTATTTCCCCTTTTGGCTACTACCCTTAATTGCCACTCATTTTTTATTGTGTTTTCTGGAGAGTGTCCCAGTTCCATCTTTCTGTGGTTGGTATTATCAATGTCATGTTGTCCACATTAATTACTGCTAGGTGGAAAACACCTAGCCACGTCCACCTCATGTTTTGTTACTTGAATGAGGTGCCTTGCAATCCACAGCTCTGAAATATATTGAGCTGATATCATGTGCCTACCCCTGTTAGTTTCAAAGCCATTTTGGCAATAAAAATGTTTTGTGGTTCTGGGCATGACATTAACATTTGTTTTCCCTTAGTCGTCGTTCTGTTTCCTTGATAAAAAGTGTTTGATGCCCAAGGGGTTGACCTTTTCCTTTATATTTCCATAAATTGAGTATTCATAGAGTTGCTTAAGAAATGACATGTGTAGCTCTCCTGTTCACAGTCTGCATTTTGGGCTTTGTGCTTTGGCTGAGTTTTTGTGGCCACTTTCCCTGGGTGCATCTTAGGGTGTCTCCACTTCTGTCATCTCTCAATCACCAGAAGCTTGCAGGACAGTGGGAAGTTTTAAATTAACAACTCACTTGAATTCTACAGCTGTCACACAAGACATTTGTCTTCTCTTTCCTGGTTGAATGGCTCACTACCTGATTGGTTTCTCATCAGCTGAATAACTGCAAGTCTGCCAGTTATTGATATACTATTCTTGGGTATATTTTTGCTTCCCTCCCCTGTCTGATTACTTCACTGTCTTCTTCGTGCTGCTGGAATCTAACCTTAGCAAAAGATGCTTTTAACCATGAGTGTTACTCCTGGAGAGAGAGACAGGGCCTAATACCCTATTTGTAGCTGCAGTCATCTTCCAAGAACTTTTTTATACCCCTTTGCTGATACAGAGGTGAACACTTGAATCAAAATTATTTTGATCTATCACCCTGCAAGAGGGCTTAAACTTCAATATAAAATCATGTAAGCTTTCTACATGCTGCTCAACTTCAGATGAGATTCTTTCAGACACAAAACACAGTGGGTATAGTTAGAAAGATGTAAACTTATGAGAAAGATGGAGAGATTAAACTATTGTTAAAAGGATGACATCATATCTGATTCATCATAGTTTGTAAAATTTATTAAATTTGGAAAAAAAAAAAAGATCTTTAGGAGCACACCTGCTAATGCAGTGCACTTTTTTTTTTTTTCCAAAAGCTTAGCCTGTAAATATTAATAATTTTATTTTTTTTTTGGTCAGGAGAACAATTTCATTAAATGAAATAACTAATGTTTATGCCCATGTTGAATCTCACTGTAGTCAAACCATGGTGCAATGACTTGCTGAGAGCAAAGGTGTTATTTAGAGCTGGGATCCATTACTTGGGATGGTTTCTGTACCTTACCTTCCAAAAAAGGAAAATGCAGATCCTTATACAGCGTGATTTGCCATAGAATC
The DNA here is from genome assembly GCA_024611195.1 of Ceyx melanurus. NCBI lineage: Eukaryota > Metazoa > Chordata > Aves > Coraciiformes > Alcedinidae > Ceyx > Ceyx melanurus. The sequence goes on along the minus strand of JANHGL010019233.1, from coordinate 78,811 downwards.
ATTTTGTCATACTGAGGAGTGTTTTTGTAACATAAGGAGATGACCCCTATCACAGATATATCATTTAGGGTGCCAGCATCATGCACTGCAATTCTGGTGGTAATGCAAGAGAGATCCCACTTGACATGTAGATGTGAATAAAACTTAGCAAATACTTAAAAATAAAATGAAAAAATAAATTTATAAGCTAGTTTCTTAAAAACAGCCCCACAAAGACTCAAAATAACAACAAAAAAAGCCAACAAAAATGCCACTGAACTACTGGTTCAGTGTAGTATTTTTGGATTTTATATTGATTGTTTATCTAAAGGAAAGCAGATGCAGGGTTTTTTGGCTGTTCTCTCTGGTAATGCAAGGGAATGGCCAGGAAAGGTTTAGGAGTTGGATTTTTACTGCTCATCCTAGAGCAGAAATGGACTGTGTTAGTCCCAGCTGACAGAGGATTCCTAGGCATTATGGAGAGTAGGGAGGTATACTCAGGAAAGAAAGTTTCTGTAGAGAAAGGCGGGAGGAAAATAAATTAATTTTACAAAATGAGAGGCTTGGAACAATTTTTAATGTACTTTTCTCAGCGTTTCACTGGAGGCTGACGTGGTTTTGGATGTGTAGAAAATACTTGTGACAGTATTTATTAGCCATGTTCACATTTTGGACTACAGTTTGGTTTGTGTGTGTATGTATGTGTATAGATGCACTTCTGGGGGGTGATGGAAAGGTAGGGAAGATGTGATTTAGGTCTCATAAGCAAAAAGAACTGCACTATTACAGATAAACCTTTGGTTTCTGCAAGAGTTAAGTACTTCCAAGTGGAAGCAGAGTTGAGTTCAGAAATTCTCACTGCTTGCCTGCTTATGAGGGGTGCACGAATCTAATATGTATAAAACATTAAACAATAAAAGTAATAGCCTCTGAGGGAAAGGAAATTATTTTCTTTTGAAACCATGATGTCATGGTCTTACCTCACCTTTAGTTTCAGCCAAGCAAATAATGTGTACTGAGCTCTCTATCATGTACCATTATAATTAGCTCTGTCAGGTCTTAGCCCTGCAACCCTCATGCAGATAATATGATAATATGTCTTCATAACCAAGTGACCTTACATGCACAATATTTCTCCCCTTATGAAGATTGCATGTCAATAAAGTAATTGAGTCTCAGAGGCTGCAGCGAGTGAAGATTTAGATGATTGGACTTTCAGGGCAGTGATGTATGACCGTTATTATTCTACTTGTCAGAGAGCTGCGTACAAGCGAGGATGGGCAGAAGATGACAGCACTGAAAGGTTGTGTTTCATTAAAAAAAATATTGCTGTTAATCACCACTCTATTCTTTTCAAAGTCATGGAGGAAAGAAACTCTTTTTTCATTTTAGCTCCGGTTAAGAATTTCAACGTGAGCACGTAGCAGGCTTTCGGAGCTCGGTGATCCAGCTTCATTAGTGCTTAATTAGGGAAATAAATTATTATTTCAGTTAATAAACTACAATAAAATGCTGGACACAGAGACCACCTGTATATTTTACCGCATCGTTTTAAATTAACACCAAATGCATCATGCTAAGCTTTAAATTTTGCCTACAGCTTTAAGTAATTATAACAAGTGCTGTGAAGCTGGTACAAAATCACACTGTACTGGATTCAACTATTTTTGCTTGTACTAATTTGTTTGGACAGTTGCAGTGCTTGAAACATTTATATTTCCATACTCTGTAAAAGCAAATATTTTTTTTTCTCACCAAGCTGTTTTGTAGCTGTAAATTTATCTTACCATATCGTAACAGCTGGAAACTTGTAGCTTGACAAGGTTTTGTTTCATATTTAAAGAGCTCAGAAATTATGTTTGAAACACAGTATATTTATTTCTCTCCGTGAGACTTTTCTCATTTTGTTGCACATTATCTTGGAAGCATCTGCAATACATTTTAAAAGAGATTATTTATGCAATCATTTAGTTAATAATTCCTAATGATTTATAAATGTAGCAGAGCTTTCTACGTGTCAAATCACCAAAACTATCCCAAAATAGTATTTACTGGTGAGTGCTCTATAATGAAATATGGATGTAGGTTCTGGAAGGCTGATGAGCAAAGAAGCTTGACAGTGCTTTTAGTGAGTGGGAAATCCTGATAGAAGGGTATCTTTACTGAAGGACTCATTTCAGAAGTCTTTAAATCTTCACAGTTAGGAAGTTGACAGAGATAGAGCAGCACTGATGGAGAAACTTAGCAGATGACTTTTGGCTATACATAGTAAAGCAGTAATTTATTAACTAAAATTAGGCACTGCATCTCTTCAGGGTTGACTCCCATAAGGATAATTTAATAAGTACAAACAACAGAAAAGGGATACATTTTTGTATGAAAAGTGGAAAAAAAACCCAGGTTCTTTTACACTTTCTCTTGGAGTAATTTTTAACCTAGAGTAGAAGTGTAAAAATGCAGAATGAGGTTTGTTTGCAAACTCATCTTCCCCATTATTAACAACTTTTGAAGGGTAATGCTCCATGTGATCTAGGCCTTGTGGTTCTGTGCACTGTATGAAAAGTGATATTCTCATGTTCCAAGAGAAGAATGGATAGTTGAGTAAGAAAATGGAGTTCCAAAAAAAAAAAAAAAAGACAAGTGTTTTTTTTACTTTGAAGTCAGCCACATCATTAACAAGAACATTAATTGCTTTCACTGATGTGTCTGTAGAACGAAGTCTCCAAAGCACTGCAAGTCCTGAAGTGTTCAGAATAAAGGATCGCTGAGACACCAGAGGGGAACAAAGAACTTACCAAAACTAACTTAAATAGCCATGCAAAAAAGAAGAGTTAATAGCCAGTTATATTTTTATATGTCCTCTTAGATAAGGGAAGAAGACTGATACCTTCCAGTCAAATGGAAGACTGATGTGAGTGATCTGACTCCTCTATCAATGTGACATCTGACTCGCTGTTAACAGTTATTGGTGTTGATAGGCACACCCCATACAGAGAGCCAAATGCAGTTGTTTTGATCCCTTGTTCTTTTTTTTCTACCCCTTCTCCCTGCTTTCTGTCACAGTGTCATGTTCAATCATTGTTCGGTGGCACATGCAGGACCTCTCAAGTTCTGAAGTATCAGACTTGAGGAACCACACTGAAATGAATATAATAATGAGAACCAGAAGGCAGCAAAAACCCACTTCTCAAGGAGGGAGGCAGCTAATAAGTGTTGCTAGTGGATTCTGGGGAGAAGAACCAGAGGTGCATCCTGTGGACAAACAGGTGTAGACTGGCTTGTCTCAGAGTCCAGTTGCAGGCACACTGAGGATATCAGTGCTGATGTCTGTCACTTTGTGCACATCAAGATATTTGTTTGAGAAACCAGTAGTCAGGGGTTATCTTGTAATCAACCCTGCTATGAAAACAGCATTATATCAAACGAAAAAAAAGAAAAGAAAAAAAAATAATGTTCTTTTGAGATTTTTATGTATATCTTGATAGCTTTCTGTATTCTCTTTCAAGGAACTCTACATCTTTCTCCCCTGTTGCTCTTACTAAGCTTATTACCTTGTTCCAGACTGTCTAGATCTGTGCATATGTATTCAACATCTATGCACAACCTTTGCTTTTTTTCTCATACTTTAGGCTTTTAGTTGAGACTCATCTTACAGATAAATTAATGGTGCTTTCTGCATATGCCTGTTTGAAGAGTAGGTTACAAATTTGCTTTCAGATTTGGTAAGCTTTTAGCTGGAACTTAGGATATTTGCTTCCTTTTGTCTGAGTCAAAAAGGCAAGGATGAGAAGTTTGAATAATAGTCCAGCTATAGCCTATTTTTGTATGTGTTGATGTGTATATATACATGCTTGCATGACAATAATTCTATTTACAGCAGTAACAACAGCAATGATTGATGTGCCCTGTTTCCATTTGCTTCTAATTATATGACATTTTTAGCTATATGAGATAATTTAGTGGTTTATTTCTGTCCAGGGGAGAAAGTTCTCTCAGTATTGTTTTCTTATTTATTTTTTTTTCCTAATATTTAATCAGATAATCCCATTGTTTTTGACATGTTTATAAATTCATGCAGTCCAAAGCTGTTCACACTGGCTTGATGTCCTGTACCTCACAGGCCTTGCATTTTACATAATTATTCTTAACTGCACTCAATGGGTTGTTTTTGCCAGTGCCTAACTTCCACAAAAACAAGGGCTGGATTCAAAACTTCACTGATTTATCTGGTTGTCTGGTAATTATTAATCACCATATGGTAAAAAGAATTGTCAAATAGTGTCTGGCTTCCACTTCCAGCCTTGAAAAATACTTTTGTATCATTAATACTGAATATTAGCCCTTTAATATTTAGTGTTTTATCTTTGTGTAGGGTAGTTATGCAGTGTAGTGAAATAGTGTCCCAAGAGCACTGAAAATGCTGAAATCCCTCACTGAGGTATTTTCCCCAAATCTGAAGTATGGATTATGGTGCAATTTGTTCCTCACTCCCCAAGTACTTCAGTGGTCTAGAAAGAAATAAAACACAAAAGTTCCAATCCTATTGCTTCCTTTGAAAAATCTTCTTTTCCTGTTTTCAAGGGCATGTTTTAGGGCCTTTAGATGAGCAAATAATATTTTTTACTTGCAACTTTTTTTGTTTAGAGTTCTCAAATACTTGAAAGTAGAAAGAATTCCTCTAGATGTAATGCTGACTGGCGTTTGCTTCTGGTAATGTTGTTTTAAAGCATATATCATGTCAGCTCTGTGTCAATGCAAACTAAGAGTTGTGGCATGAGTCCTGTACCATGGCCCTTTTGCAGAAGGTTAGATTATAGAAATAATGTGTGTGTGTATATATTATTTTTTTTTCCATGTAATAGAACCAACTTGTTTATCATCATAGTACCATAATACATATGCACAGAGGTAGAAAATCCCTATAATTTATGGAGTTTTTATGCTGTTACCTCTTTTCACTTGGGTTCTATTGTAAACATGGCCATCAGGAGGAATGTTTACAAGTGACTTGCAAAAGTGCTGTGCTTAAGCTTCAAAACTTGAGATGAAATTCTTCCAATTGTTGTTTCATCAACAACCTCCAGAACAAAGCACGAAGACATTTTGATGTCTGAGTGCTTGTAGATTTTTTGTATTCATTAATTAAAGCAGAAGTAGCAGAGTTGGAAGAATGGGAGGAGAGTGTTTCTTCACAAAGCTGATGATGTCTGTGAAAACAACTCCTATCTAGCCTGTTTTCTCCCTAAACCTAGAGGTCTGAAAAAAAAAAATTGCTGCTAAATAAGTGCAGTAAAACAGCAGGGTTATTTTAGTTTATGAGGGTTGTGGGATTTGTTTCATTTACCAATACCTGAGGATAGTGCAAATAAGCAGAACAAGGAGATGAATATGGTGTTAAGTTGCATGTTTTAGATAGATGAATTATAAGTGGGAATCTGAACATTTAATGTGATAATTCCTTACAATGCAGGGGTATTTCAGACCATGAAAAACCATGAAAGCACAAGATTTTGGATTGATAATTAAGAGTCTATCAGCATTTACTGTTTCCTCATTGGATTTATGATACATTTTGTTGTTACATGAATGAAAATACACATTATTCAGTATAAACACTAGTATATATTCAATTAATTATGTGTTAACGACAATAAAACCAAACCAAACAAAAAACAACAAAACACACCCAAAAACCACCCAAAATAGTGCTGCTAATTCCAGAAGGTAGCTGAATTTCTGAATGTGGCTGAAAACTGGAAAAGACTACTTAAAAATGTGTAGTATTTAATTGTTTAAAAGGGATTTGAGAAGCAGATAGGCTTCGAAGAAGGTGTAAATAAATAAACTCTGCTAAGGAAATCTGAAAGTATTTGTTCAGAAGTGGAAATGGAGAGGAAGCATCCTGTCAGGTTTGGAAAGAGTTCAGTCCCCAGAAGAGAGTGGAATTTGAGCAAGAAATTAAAATCCAGTTTCAGTTGTGTTGATATATGCATGGAAACAGTGCAACAAATAACTTTTAGTTGATCTTCTGGCACTAAATTGCAACTAACAAATACTTATTCCTTTAAAGTCAGGGATGTGAGCTGGATGAGATGATGACATTTTTAATGATTTCTCTCTTTCTAATTAGCTGGGCTGATGCAAGCTAATTTAAAGGGTGCAAATGTTTGTTGCTTCCTTTGTTTGTTTGATGTGTATTTTGGATGTCCAAACCCGTAGATTTTTGCAGTCCTTTATTCTGCCTCCACGCCCCAATTTTCCTTTCCATAATATTTCATTTAAAAAGTCATTAGTGCGAGGGATTGCCAGACATGAGGGGTGTGGCAAACAGTTTTCTCAGACAGTGTTCACTCCCCTAGTATTGATTGTGATACACTATATGGCTGGGTGTACTGTTCTTCATCCTCCTTTCTATAGAATAAACTCATTGAAATATTGTTGTGAATTAAATATATAAATATTAACATATATTAATGTATAAGCAGAAGAGGTAAAAAAGAAAGAAAAACAAAACAAAACAAAACCTGCTATCCTAACAAAATCCATGGAAAAGGTGTCTGCTTCCTTAGTTAATTTTACTACCTAAAATACCTGTATTGGACTAGGAAACTTAACTTTATAGCCTTTTCTAGCTGTCATAAATTGAAAGTAGTGTTGCATTATTGTTGTGATTCATCTCTGCTATGTAAACAAAATCCAAAACCTAAGAAGCAAAGGATTTTACCTAAATAGATAGACACCTGACATTGCTTACTGTTTTCTAGCTACTGCAAGTTACTTTGACAAAGAATTAAATAAATGTCTTCAACTAGGAAAGCTGATCTGAGACAGAATGCCAACAGGACCTGTGGGAAGGGAGGATACAAGCCAGGATTATGATCCAAAATTCAAAAAAAAAGCAAAGAGAGGCCTAAAATGACCTGACATGCCTCTCAAGGGGAAGCTGAATCTCTCCAGGGCTGATGCTTCATCCTCCATACCACACACTCTTCTGCACTCCACCTGCCTGGCATACAGACAGGGTTTTTCACTAAACCAGTCAGAGGATGACAAGTGTTTGTTAGTCTTAGGTAGCTAATGGGTCTGATGCCTCATGGACTGTTTCTATTCCTGTGTTTCAGCTAAGTCGTTCTGTATTCAGATGAACATTCCTGTAGACTGCTGTCATTCAGGATTTTAAAGGACACTACCTTTTCTGACGGTTTGTTTTGGTGCAGTGGAGTGCAGTTTTTTTTCTGGGACCTATTTTCAGCAGCCTAAGGCTAGGGAGCTCAATTTTTCAACAAGATTGCTTACTGGAAAGAAAAGGCTACATGATCTTGGTGACAACTTGAAGTCCATTGTCTCAATAACTAGTGATAGGGCTCCGTTACAGGCAGAGCCATTCTAACAAGCAGCAGCTCTTTTTTAACTGTGGTGCTGTGATAGCCAGCTTGTAAAACCACCATGGCACCAGAGACAAATAAAATGTGTTAGAAGAATTTTAAAGTCCAATGTTGTGTACTAGACTGTCCTCCATGTTAGAAACTGGTTTTGAGAGTGCAAGCAATGGGATCTGTGATTTACACTAAATGGCTTTTAATGAGTTCTACCCTTACTAAACTGCTGGTCATACTCAGAAGGATGGCCAGCAGGTTGAAGGAGGTGATTCTGCTGCTCCCCTCCACTCTTGTAAGGCCCCACCGTAAGAAAGACATGGACCTGTTTGAGCTGCTTCAGAGGACGACCATCAAAATGATCAGGGGACAAGAGCACTTTCCCTGTGAGGACAGTCTGAAAGAGTTGGGATTGTCCAGTCTGGAGAAGAGAAGGCTCTGAGGAGACCTTCTGGTACTTATAGGAAGTTAAGATGGGGAGGGACTTTTTATCAGGGAGGGTAGCAATAGGATGAAGGGTGATGTTTTCCAACTGAAAGAAGGTAGATGTAGATATCTAAATGCTTTACTGTGATGGTGATGAAACCCTGCAACAGGTTGCCCATAGTAGATGTGGGTGACCCTCTCCCTAAAAGTGTTGAAGGCCAGGTTGGATGGGGTTTTGAGCAACCTTCTCTAGTGGGAGGTGTCCCTGCTATGGAACTAGGTGATCTTTAATATTCCTCCCAACCCACTATGCAATTCTGTACTTTTGTCATTGAAACATATGACTCAATCTCTTTGAACCTTTTTTTTTACTCTTGGTCAGGTAAAAAGTTAAAATGAAGTTAAAATCTTCCTATGTGAGCCCTGAAATGGTATTTTTTTTTAGTAAACATGCATGAAATACCTGAGAGATGGTTCTGGAAAATGACAAGTCATTTTGTTGCTGCTGCTGAAGCTGTAAAGCAGTTTTAAGTGTTGTGAAAAATTAAAAGGTATTTAGAGATTTCTATTATCTAGTTCAGGTTCATAAAAAATATTAACTAAAAATGCGTGCTTTATTAGTTTTTACCTAAATAAAATCCTAGCATCCAATAAAAAATTTGGACATTTGGGTGTCTTTTATTAATTGTTTATTTCTAATTGATTTTGGCTGATTAGAAGCATAGCATCCTTAGCCAAAGGAGGCAGTCCTCTATAAAATGTTCTTTATAATAGTGAAGTCAGAAGTTAATACCATCAGTTTATCTATATCAGAGCACTGATTACTTCAGCAACTTGAGGAGTAATTTGCCTGACCCAGGACTCCCTGGCTTTCAGTGTTTCTTTGGTTCAGAGAAATGTTGATTCAATGACTGTATTCTTGTATAAGCTTCCTGGGAAGCTGCAGACAAGAAGATTAGTAGTACTGGCCTTCATGTAGGAAGAATAAAATGGTCATCATAATTATTGATATTTCTCTTTGTTTACATCAATCTTTATAATTCTTGTGCTGCTGTTGCCTTTCTCACCTCCTTCCTCCTCATTTTCTCTCAAAGTCAGTTTAGTCTGATGATCAAACTGCCTGCCATTACTTCAGTACATTATTTTCTTAATTTATTTATTTCTTCCAAAGCAAGTTCAAGCTCCATAGTGACATGAACAGGATATAAAGGATAAGATCAAACTGAATCTAGCATAATAGGGGTTGGCAAAATAGAATATCTGAATATCTATGATATATGAATATCTAAAGGGCAGGGATCAAGAGGATGGGGCCAGTTTCTTTTCAGTGGTGCCCAGTGACAAGCAAAGAGTCAACAGGCACAAACACACAGGAAATTCCATCTAAACATGAGGAAAAATGTCTTTTATTTGAGGGTGACCGAACATTGGAACAAGTTGCCCTGAGAGGTTGTGTCTTCCACAAAACCCTCTTACGTAGGATTCTTTCCTTTAGATTTCTCTTTTAAACTGTAATATAAATTGAGGTCAAATTTCAATTTTTTGTTAGAAAGCAGGGAGGCTAAAAGCTTGCACAGAAAAATTATGTCTTGATTTCAGCATCTGGAAGTGAAAGACAAACACAGCCTTGGAAAAAGCTGGCACTTACAGTGCTGCTGTTTCAGATAGAGTCATATTACTGACTTAGAAACATTAATGTGTGGGCTCAGTGACACATTTTATAGAATTTTCTTATTCAAATATCATGTTAAAAAAACCCAAACATCTATGCCTAGTAGCCACTAGGAAGTGGTTAGCTTGCACAGTAATGTGAGCTTAAATTAATGCATATAAATAAAATTAACTTTAAAAAAATCATAGCTATGTAGCTGGAATTCTGAAATTCAGAGTTAAAATTACTGATGTCACAGTAATTAATTTTGTGGTTAACCTATCTTTGAAATAATAATCTTTGCTCAAGAAATTTCTTGAGCACCTTATTTTCACAGGAAACTAAAATCCCATCAACTTCTGATAAGACTTAGGATGTATAGTGTGTTGGAAAATAAGACCAATTAAATGCCTTGATAGTTTTAAACTTTCTTTTCTTTCTTTATGCCCTCCTGGGGATTGGATGAGGTTTGATTTAATTTTTGCATATAGAATAAATGCCATTTTCGGAATCATATATAAGGCACAAAAGTGTAAAACAAGCTTACTGAGGATGATTACTGGTCTTGTATCATTGACCTTCAGTTTGGTGGGGTTGTTTTGTTTTTCTCCTCCTAAGCAAGCAAGTAGCTGTAGAATTGAAATGTTACAAAGAAATTTCCTCGTGCAAGTATTTTAGGAGATACTGAGGCTCAGATAGACAAGCTCTTCTTATTCTGTCGAATAGCAGAAGATTACCTGGCTGCTGACGATCATTTTAGGTTATGGCAGGAGGAGATTAGCTCAAATTTATAACAGCTTACATTTTCCATTTTTTCTTGGTTTTCAGAGTGGCATGGAAATTATATTTGTGAATCCCTGGAGACTCTCACATTGGTGTCAGTTTTTAGATTTTGCCAGATACATCTAAATGTGGACATAAAATGTAATGGAAAGAAATAGAAAAAAATATCTGTTTCTTGATTCTTTATTACTGAAGAGTTAAGAAAGCAATTCCTCAGGCTATTACACAAATCTTAAACTCAGAATATATGTTAGGATGAAATCAGATTGCTTAAGATTCTTTAGCCTGCATCTCTTACAAAAAAAAATAAATAAATCCTATCAGAAATACAGCAGGCACATGTGCTTTCACTATTTTTTGAAAGGTTATACTCCAGTAAGAAATGGGATAAAATGCTTCTTTTAAGATCAACTGTATAACAAAAACTACATGTATGCATATGGTGCCAAAGAATCTTTCATCACTTCACTTACATAATCAGAAATTCTTTATCAACAGCTGGTGAGCAAAATATATTCCAAAAATTGAAAAATTAGAAACTAGAAAATAGTAACTTTATATTGTCATTGTATAGGAATAAATTAAATTAAGTAAATAAGTTACATAAAGTAATGGATGCTAACATTGTAAAGTACCTAGATAATACTTCTGCTTATGAACTGAAATGATGAAAATAATTTCAAATGGTCCAAGTGACTCGAATTTCCCCCTTTTACAGTATTTGGAATCAATCAAAATGGAGAACTGGTTGGTTTTTTTTATCCAAATACTCCTCATCTTTATGTTGAGCTGCATGTGACCATACCTGCTCCTGAGCTTTGGGAAGTTTATCTCCAAATAGTGATATCATAGCTTTGATTCTTTAATAGAAATGTTAAGTTATATCTGAAACTATAAAGGATGAAATTTTAGCATTCTTAAAATTATCACTGAAATTTAACTCAATTTAAGATATACTGGAGAAACCAGAGGGAAGGAAATGGCCAAAATGTTGAAGTGGTGTCAGGACTTCTCCAGTATGTATGGAAATAAGAACACAAAAGGGAAATCTTTTAGGTAATATCTTAAAAAACACCAGATATTTACTGAAATAGACACAGAAGGTTCCAGCAAGACAATAGTATTGTTATTTATGTATCTCTTTAGTGTCACTTGCACATGAGAATATTCTCTTTGTCAATGTAATTAATCCATGAGAAAATTGTTTTGAGGAGTGGCCACCTTATACTTTTATAAAGATTGTTGGGGTTTTTTTAATATGGGGGTTTTTTTTATATGTTGTTTTTTTTTCTGTAATATCTCCTGTGCTGTATTAAGCTGTGAAGAAAGTGATTGATTGTTCTGGGTACATGGTTACTGGGAAGTCCTGACTAATATTTGACAGCTGTAGCTTGGAAATGTGTCTGAACTTGCTGGTTTCTGTAACAGCTTAAAGGTGATTTATTGCTTGTGATTTTTGGAAGTTGCTACAAGAACTGGTTTGATAAGTGGTCGTAGCAGGATAATTAACAGAAGATACTTATGTTTTATTAAATAGTGCTTTTGCTATTCCAATTTAAAGATGCTGCCTTTGTTTTTAAACTGTGGATGTGCCCTTGAAGTACCTTTTTCAGTTGGAGGATATATCAAATATTAAATCTTGATCAGTAGACAGGTGTGCATTATATACAAGTTTCTAGATGTAAGAAACATAATTGACCTGACAATATTTTGAAATGTGAAATTTGCCTGTTTTTCAAAAATTTAGATGTTTATACACTAAATAATTAAAAAAATCCTGAAATAATTATTTTTTATTATTATTTCTTGAATTCTGTATTTTAAAGTTATGCTACCATGATTAGGCTTTTGTGCTATTATGGATCTGCATTTGGATGGCACAAAGTGGTGAGAGTAACTATAGTTCACATTCTATTACATGTGGATTTTCAGTTACCTGTAACTAAAATATTTGCAAGGCCTAGTGATTATTTTAGTTATACTTTCTCCAAAGGTGAGCATTTATTTATTTTATAGTTTGATGACATGGAGATGCAAAGAATTTGAGGTATAAAAAGAGAAGGAATGCAGAATGGAAATAATTTTTCTGAAGGGGAACCAATTTTGGAAGTTAATAAGAGCTATTATAACTTGAGGCAAGAGGCTTCTTCCTATGATTCTCACTCTTTGCCACACAGTAAATGTCTGCGTTCTGTCTAGTCTAATGTGTTGGGTCAGGTATTCCTTTGACTTTTATCCAAGTATTTCAAAAGTCAAGTGTTGCAAAGTGAGATTTTCTTATGAACCAAAGAAGGTTCAAAGTTTTGGGTCATGCATGTTTTGTTTGTTGAAAATAAACAAAATAAGGACTTTCCTGAAAAAAAATATTTAAAGAAGCGGTTAATGTTTCACTTTTTATCTAAAAAACGGTCTATCTTTAATGGTGTGCATAGGAATAGCTATGTTAAGAAATATTTGGTTTTAATTTTCTGCTTTTACTCAATTATAGTTTTTCAGTTGAAACTTTTCCCAGTAACTTTTTATTTAGACATGAAATACCTTAGAATGTTTTACAATAGTTAGATTCAATGTGAAATTATTTATGAAGTTACTTGGAAAGCATTGTGAAAAATACAGTGAAGTCCTTTCACTTATAATGACACCCATGCCTAGGTCTTCTCAACATTCTTCTACACAGAGATTCTTTTCTGATGTGTGCTAATAATTTTTAGGACTGTTTTCCAGAAATTCTGACCAAAACAGTATGTAGCATTTTTAGACTGAGTAGTAATGAAGTTTTATCATATCTGTACTTGTTACATTAAATGAATTAATTCTTCCTTTGCTCTTAAGACCAGGATCTATGTGGACACTAGTAACAAAATTTGGTAGTTACTTTCTTCTCTACACAGAGTGCTAAAAGATCCACCATTACCTATCCATAAGGGAAAAAAAAAAAAGGAAACTTTTCTCATCATGTTAATTAACTTCTTTTGATCAGCCCCCTTCTTATTTTATAAAGGCTTCTCCTTTTCTTGAAAAGATTTCTCCTAATTATTTATATAATGTTGCCCTAATTTTGATGTAACTTTTTTTGTAGTACTCATTATGCCTAACTTTTCAATACTTGCTTTGATTACTTCCAAACCTGGTCATGTAAATGTTCTATTTTCTAGTATCCACTGGAGATGCTTTCAGATAGGGCTGTTGTGCTCAGGATCCTGCTGAACACCATACATCATCTGTAATATAAATTCTTATTGGAGAGATCTGTTCATTCTAGAACTTAATGCAAAGTGTTATTTCTGCTTATTCCAGGAATTCCTTTGCATCTTATTTAGTTGAGTTGATGACTCCACCTTCTCCAGCTCTGCTTTTTTGCCTTTTTTTTTTTTTTTTTTTTTTTTAATGTCTTTGGGGTATCTGGTGTAAGTTTCATAACACCAAGGAGATTTTTTTTTTTTAAAATGTGATTAAACATTACTATATTTATATTGTCTATATTTTAGCTGTCTCTTTTACATGCTGTTGACTGAACTGTGTAGGCTTGGGTCTTGAAAACTTAAAGCAACTTACACAGTTGATGGCAATGGTATGAATAATGCTGCACAATTCACATACTTCTAGTAAAGCATAGATACAAGGGCTAATAAGATTAATTTTCATGTGCTCACTAATAACTAAAAGTTATATTCCTACAACTGAAGGCTGATGGTGACCCTGATAATTTGTTTGCTGCATATTCTCACTGCAGTGTTCATACCTTAGTGCTAATATTGCTTTTTATGGTATTTTCATTCATTTAGGTAGCACACTTCTGGTTGATGGAGGTGGGTTTAGTACTGTAGGAGTAATATCTAACCCATTGGTTGTCATCCCAGCATCAGTTACACTCTAGTTGTTAGTATTCTAAACAACTGCCATAAGAGTTTTTGCCATTGGCCTTGGGTTCATGAGCCAGTTTTGAATGGTGAGGTGTTTAATACAGAGCCATTGTAGTAACTTTTTATGACTGTGATCTGTTTGTACCCACATGTATTTCAGCTCCTTTCCTGTGAGATATCAAACCTGGCACTTCAGTATTTACTGTTTCTGTCAATATTGGGAAATATGTAAGTCCCCCAATCTGGAACGTGCTTTATAGCTGTGTTAGAAACACTAGAAATACTTCTATATCATTAGCTTTCTATATAATGTGAATGAGGAAAAGATAATAGTTGCTTCAGTTAGATACTAATTTTTCATGCCTGGCCCTTAAAGCTTACTCACAGTGTTACTGCTGCAATAGTGCTTGGGTTTTTTTCCCCCCTTTCTTTCTGTTAAGAGTTATGGGATGCTGTATCAAGGAAGTGCTTTTTCCCCTTTCTCTGTCAGGTCATCTTCATCTACTGTGGTCATGTGGACAGGCTTTGCTGTCTCAAAGGACAATTACTTCTTTTCTCTTTATTTCAAGGCCTTTATCTGGCTCAGACTGGTAAATTAGTACAAAGTGCTTGCTCAGAACAAATCTGGAATGATGTGATTTTATTAAATGGGGTTTGCAAAGGCTACCGTAAAAGTGAGGAATGATTTTCAGTCACTTCTTCTGGACCGTGTTCAAGTTCATGTCCCTGAGAGAGCTTAAAAGAGCTGCAAGCACTAATTGTTTGTTTAATGATTTGGCCACCTTTATAAAAACTGCAAAACTAAGTTTTTCATTACTGCTCTGGGTCATTGCTCTAAAACCTCTGTTAAACAGTTAATCATAAATCTTAAGTCTAATTTTGATGGTACTTTCTGATACTACCCAGTACTTTTGCAGCCCTCCAAAACTGTCATTAAAATTATGATTACACTGGTGGAGACACAGGCCAAGAATAAACCGATCACATAACCAATCACTGTGATTAATTTTATAGTCTTGTTTTTTATTAAAAACATGGTGTTTCGCATAATGCCAGTAAATATTCAAACTACCTCCTGTAAATTTCAATTTTTTTTTAACCTGTAGCCCCAAGATTTCAACAGTGGAACATCTGTTTTATTTTGAGAAAAATATGATAAGCATCTGTTTGCATGGAAGATGTGAATGAAACCAGGCCACATTTGTTTGTAGTGTTATGGATTATCTGGTCTTACACTGTTTATGAATAAATCATGCAGGATGGATAGTGCTGGTAACCACCACAGTATGTTTTATACTTGGTTTAAAACATAAATTTATGTATTTGTGTTTTTCTTGTAGACACTCAAAAATTTATGTTGTAAATAAAGAAGAAGCCTGTTGCAGTTCTAGGCCCGTATTTAAGCTCATGGATACCAGAGATTCTTTTAAGCCAAGCCATGTTTGCTGCTGTTAGTATGTATAAGAATGAAGCTTGAGACTTAAAGCAAGAAAAAAAAATTACTGTGATTCAGAAAAAAAAAAGATTATAGTATATTTTATTATTTGAGAAGTGGTATGCTCTCATGCAACTGGATTGTGGCCTAACGTACATGTGGCTGGAGTTAAGTTTGCACGTGTAGCCTCGAAGATACATCTTGCAAAACTCCTTGGCTAGTTGTGGCACTTATTGTTGTGAATCCTTTCTATAGATCCAAAAATATTTCTTATTCAAGGAAGTAGGTATGTGTACAAACATTTTGTGTTCAACATATGCTCAGGTTTGAACAGGCCAAGAGTTTGTGCGAGTGTTTGAGAGTCGTGTCCCCTGTCAGTGCAAAGGCAATCTAGCAAAGCCTGAAAATACAGTAAGAATATATAAACATTTTGGTGCATATGTAGGCTGAAGTCTCTCACACATGGAAGATTTCAGTGGAGAAAACAGATCAGGACTCAGATCTAACATTAACCACTGAATTTTTGAAATGTGGGCATCAAGTTCAATGCTTAACTGTTAGCTTCACCATCTATGAGGTGATTTAAGGCAACTGCTGTCTCACCTTTGATATGTTGCATGTGACTTTGTGTGGATGACATGGTGTATATTAAGATCCCAAATGTTATGTTATGAATGCTGGAATTAGTTTAATACAGAGTTAAACATCCTAACTGTTTATGCACACCCTTAATCTAGGCCACTGATTTATCCCTTTAGCTACTTGGTTAGCACTGAAGATGAAATACATCTTTCCATTAGGCAAGTGTATCTATATTATGTATTAGTTAATTGAGCTTCACTGTCTAGCAGGAGTAAATTATCTTTTTTAAGTTGAATTTTTTCTCTCTTCATTTGTTTTGGGATACTTTGGGCATCTAGGTCTGGGTTTCCCCGCCCAGCCCTGCAATTCTCATAGTTCATCTCCACATCAAATCACCTTCAAAATGGGCTGGGCAAAATCTAGGGCCATATTTCTCTAACATTTTAAGTTGGATGCGGATTTTTTAATCATTATATTAAAAGACAGCTGCAGTAATTTATATTCACATACAGAAGGTGGGAAAAGAGGTTTTGAATGGAAAACTGGTAGGGGAAAATATTGGATAGGTTTATATTATGTTGCCCATTATGCTTTTTTTAATCAACTAAAACAAGGAGGTCCTTCTTTCCCCAATAACTCCAGCTGTTAAACTGAATCGTTGCTATAAAGGGCCAGTGGAAAATTCCTTTTGTGGGAGCACTTGTTGATGTGAAGTGGCTGGGGTCAGTGTTCAGGGCAGCAGGATCTTTCCCTTTTCTGCCATGGCTTTCTAATAGCAGGAGGCAAGGGGGGGTGAGGTAGAATTTTACTGTACCCTGTCAGTTCACAATTGATTTAAGGATCCTAGAGGAACATGTGCTAGAGAAACAATGAAGAAAATACTTCTGTTCTGACAGCTTCTGCAGGAGGAGAAAAACTGTTCTCCATGCTGCATCTTTCCTGTGCAGCAGCCCAGCACAGTTTAATCAAGCCAGATATTTTGAGATTCTTAAAAGCTGCTATTTAGATATAAACAAGTGCTTAAATTATATCTGTTTAGGTAACACACAACACAAGGTATCAAATACCTGTGATTTAAACTACATTTTTTGAAATGTTCCCACAGATTTGTTGCTGGGAATAGGGATAGGAACAAATAATCTAACAAAACATTCCAGACTTTTTTGATTGCTTGTGTGTACCACTTGATTTAGCTGGATATTTAAAAGTTTAATATTTTATTACTGATCTCTGCTTACCATTTTTCAGAATACTGTTGTTTTTTAGCTGAGGTAACTACAGACTGGGGCAGGGAGTAGATTATATTGGGTTTGACAAAGG
Source organism: Ceyx melanurus (assembly GCA_024611195.1). NCBI lineage: Eukaryota > Metazoa > Chordata > Aves > Coraciiformes > Alcedinidae > Ceyx > Ceyx melanurus. The sequence continues at coordinate 61,396 of JANHGL010019233.1, read as the reverse complement.
AGTTTACTAAGACTAGTCTTCAAAACATTGTATTCAGAGTCTTGAAAAGACTTCTGAATTCCTGAGAGTTAAAAGAAGTGCACTTGAAGTTTCTTTTATTTGTTTACTGGGTCTTGAACTTCTTGGTTCACACTCCTAAATAGTTTAGTCCTAAAGCATTTCCAGTGAAAGCAAGTAATTTCTGTTACCACATGGCTCAATGAATTGAGGTTTAATGAGGGAACTGACTATCAGAACTGCTTCCTTCACAAAGGAACCTGTGTGGGGCAAAGAGCAGAGACTCTTACAACAGAGAGGAAAGCTTAATGCCCATAGTTGAATACTGAATGAGATGGACTCACCATTGGCAAATCCCGCTTTGCTAGAAAGGTCATCTTTATCTTCTCTGCTATGTTTTTGGGGTGGGTTTTTGTTTTCCCTTTGTTGTTGTTGTTACTTCTTTTCATAATACAAATAAAGATCTGTGGTGTAATTACATTTTCAGTAATTTAGGCCAAAAAGCAAGTCCTGGAACAGAAAACTTCCCAACCTGTGCATCCAGTCTTGGAACAGTTATTTAATGAAAATCATAGAATCATATGAAAAAATGAAATCTTTCAGCAGATCAAGTTTTTGACTCATGATGCTTTGAAGTAGCAGAGGTGATGCCTTAAGCTCTTAAAGGGTAACTGCTAAAGCAATTATAGAGTAGCATTAACATGATTAGAAAAAAGATCTAGTTTCACTCAAGTCAATTTGGATTAATTTATAAGAACAAGGAAAGTTACAATAGCAGTTTAATAATAAAAATTGTTGCTGTAATGGTCAGTGTCTATGGTTTGTCCATTTATCATTTTTATTTTATAAATAGGAAATATTTGTAGCATGTTTTATAATATGCATTTCTATATTTTGTACAATATATAAAAGAAACATAAATTTGATTAAAGCCTTTTATTAATAGAATGGCTTTTCAATAAAGTTCACGTTACAGATGCAAATTTGTGGTGAGATACAATTTGAGGCTAAAAGAAACAGAGATGAGCTATTTTCTGTTTCTGAATGGTCCAGGCAGAGTCCCCAGACTGAGGCTGTGAATGCATGAAGTGTTTATTATTACAGAGAGTCTGACAGCTCTTGATTATGTCTGTGATGACTTAATTGCAGGTGTAGAAGCCCTTATCCATAAAGTCAGTTAGCACAGAATTAATCATAAACTTGCAGCTATGGAGGTGCCCCCGCTTTCTTTTTTTTTCTTTTTTTTTTTTCTTTTCTTTTTTTTTCACTTAGAGAGGATTATTGTTTGCATCCAGCACCTAGACAATGTCAGGACATATTTGAAGCTTCAATGCCAGGAAAGGGTTATATGAAGATAATATGGATTTTATTGAATTCTACATTAAGGTTTGGACTGCTAAAATAAATCTTAAGAGTCACAGTCACATTATCTAATATTCAGCCCTGTTTGTATTTCCAATGCCATTAGTCTTGAGACTCCACTGTGTTTTTTTACTTACACGTAAACATTTAGATGAACATTAAGGAGCTAATTGATTTTCTATACACAGAATGATTTATTGATACTTTTCTCAGATTTCATCATACTCATTTGCTAATAGCTCCACTTATTGTTTTCAGCAAAGAACCCCCCAAACCATCCAAAACCTGAGGAAACTGAAGATGTTATTTTTCTGTAGTACAGCTATGTGCAGAAATATGAACTTAGAGATAATAAGAACATAGACAGTTGCAAAGTAATGTAGTCAACCCTGAATATAAAGCCACAACCTCTGCTAGGTGCTTTCCTGCATCCCCAGGAATGTGTGTGGCTGTTTGTAACACTGCTATAGGCTGCACTGGTGGCTTTGCAACTTAATTGTTCATATCTGAAGGAACATTTAATCTCCTTTGGGACTGAATGCCTCCAACCTGAGTTGGAGGTTTTGGTTTTTGTGTGTAGGCAGGCTCACTTGCCTGTACAGAACTTAATGTCTGTGGGATTTGGGGCAAGTTCTGCTGCCTGCCTTTCTGTAACAGCTTGCAGTGTGTGTTCTCCTGCTTCAAGGCAGCTGCCACAGCTTCATGAAGTATGTGAAAGTTGCATCTCCAACTGTTTCACCTTTACTTGAAAACTTCCTTTTAAAACATATTAATTCTGCACTTCATCTGTAGTATATTGAATAAAGAACACGACTGGCTTGTTACCTAAATCAGCAGAGCAATGGCCTGTTGTTTGTTACAGTGTGCTAGAATAATTTATGTAATTAAATGACATATGTTAAATTCAGCATTTCTGAACTTGCCTCTTTTAATTACTTGGCAAAATAATAAAGCCATTTAAACGCACGTTGAATTTCCTTTTGTTGCTATCTCAAAACTTAACGAAGGAAACAGGTAGTGGAGCTGCAAGCTTTCAAATGTTATGATACTTTTTTACCTCAGGTAGGTGAGTTAACTCATCTGCACTCATGGAATGCAATGAGTTCAAGGAGATGTAAAATTGAGCATTTTGCCTTTATAATTAAGGCTAAATTGTGTGTTGCAGTAGTTTGTCCTTTAAAGGTAACACACTGGAGCAGAATTTCCACTGACTGAAGTTCCTGCAAGTCAATATTTTGTTCCTGTTATTAAAAAAGAGTATATGTGTTCTAATATTGGGACCAAAGTAGTAGTAAAAAGCTCATTACTGTCTCTGGCAGAATGTACTGACTTCTTGCATCTTGCACCGTGTGAGCAGGAGTAGCGTGGAACTTAACTCAGTGGAGCATTTTGCCCTTAGTGCTGTATCACTCTGTCCCACAACACAAAACCTAATTAGTGCGTCCAAAGAAGCGTTAAATAGATTTCATGCTGGTTGATAAAGGCATTAGGTGGTTTTGTCTATTGCCAAACATTAGAAGGAGCATTCATAGTGCATGTTTCTGCTGCCTCTTTCACAATTAAGGTGCAGTTTTACATTGTACCAGCCTCAGGAAGGCTCAGTAAGTTGGTTTTTTTTTTCCTCATCAAATCTCTCCTCTCGTTGTTATGCTCTATTTGTTTTGGTGTTATTGCATAATGGTATTGAGATAGGCTCTTAATGAACATCTTTGCTAGTCATTTCCAATCGAGGGGACAGCCCTTAGCACCAGAATAGATCAGGCTGTTGTGACTTGAGGTTCAGTAATTATTTTTTTTTGTTGGTGTTGTTACTGATCTTTAACTAGTAACTGAGAAGGAAGAGTTTACTTTGACATCTGTAGCCTGAACCTTTTCATTCTTGTGAGTTCTCATTAAAATGTGAGATTTCTTCCCGAGGGTCACCATTACTGTCAGGTTTACACAGCCCTAATGGTGACGTTTTGTTTCTGATTTCATCCTTTAGCTGGCCTCGTCTGCCCTAAAGTGTCTGAAGTGCAGACCTTCTAGACTATATGTGCTGAAGTTCAAGAGGAGAAAAATTCCACCTTAGGGAAGGGTAGAAAGGCTTCTTGAATTCTGCCAAACCTTGCCTTGTTGTACTTAAACCTATAAAACTACCTAAGCGAGTCATTAAGGAATATCTCATTGCATCTAGCTAATCTTTTGCCTGCCTGTTGGCAAGCTCTTCATTTGATTTTTATTTTTCTTTGGTTTTGTGAGTTTCTTTTTGGCTTTAGTTCAGTTCCTTCAAATGTATTTCAGTGATCTGGTTTGGAGTCTTTATTAGATTTATATGAAATGTCATACGTTACTCATGTACCATGTTTTGCAAAGCATTTCTAAGACTTTTCCAATTATACTGAATTAATCTTCATAATCTGTATTTTATCTAGTTTCATGACTTTGGTTTCCCCTAGATCCCGTTAGGCATTTGATCACTGATTTAGTGGTACCTGAGCAGAGCTATCATAACATAGCTGTGGGTACTTGCCAGCTCCCACTGGAAACCAACAAGAGCTGCACCATAGCACTTCAAGAACAAAACACTGTGGGAGCTGTTCCATCATGATGCTCTCAGCAGCTGACGTGATAGAAACATTGGTTTGGGTGGCATTTTTTTGCATATTGTTTAACTCATGTGTGAACAGGTCTGAATTTTGCAACTCTGTTCACAGCTAGGACAACTTCACACCTTGGATTCACCCACTCTTTAAAAGTATATGGTTTCAGGAATCCTTGCTGCTCCCAGGAACACAGAAAACTACTAAAGTGCAACATAAGAAAACACTTAATGGAGTCCAGAGACAACCTGTGTCCTTATGCTGTTCCTTCGCATAAACCTCCAAAACCACACAAGTAGGAGTGTGATCTGAAGGTCACAGAGTGCAGCGAATTTTCCAAATGTTATTTAATTAAAGAAACACCTGTGCTCCAGCCAAATAACTTCCTGCTGATCTGCTGTGAAAATGTTGTGCTTAATAACCCTAAAAATGTCTAATTTCTGATGCCCGGTGGAGGCTGCAAACAGAGCAGCAGTATATAAAACATAAGAGACATTAGTTCAAGATGTCTTAAAGGGCCTCTTAAGATTGATTTACTGGAGTCCCAGTGTGTTTCTTAGTTTCTGCTGTTATGTTTAGCACACTTCAATTGGGACAAAATAGAATTTGACTGCTGATGATTTATGAAGCTTTTAAGTTCTACTCCTGATGTTCTTAAGCCAGCAGAGGCTTTGTAGGAGATCACAGGCACATATCCTTTGCTAAGGAGTAAAAAAAAATAAATCCATGTTGATTGATGTTGGTCATTATATCAGTGTCCTTATTTTGCACTAAAGACAGTGCTGTTGATAAGACATCTGAGTGTTATAGGCTCATATCAGAAGGGAAGGAGATTGGTGCCAAATTTCAGTTTCTTGGGGGCATGAAAATTTTCCTATACAGAAAGAAAAAGGAAGGAAGGAAGCATGACACTATTAACATTTTAGGACTATAAATTATCTGTAGAAAGTTGGAAGGAAATCCTGCATTAGCGAAATAAGATTCCAATAGCAGTGGAATCCATTGAAAAAGGAGGAAAAAAACAAAATTAAATAACTAAAGGCAAGACTGGTGAGATTGATGGATATTCATCTGTCTCTAAATTTCACATACAAAATTCTTTGAGATCTTCCCCAGTGAGTGCCAAGCTACTGACTCCTTGGATGTGCCACCAATCATGAGCAGTAAAAAACGTGGTGATTTAGTCTCTGGTTGCTCTTGACAGTAGCTTAGTGCTACTACCATAGTGCTAACTAGTACTGGTAACTTCTAATTAATTATTAAATAAATAAAGGCCATAACCCAGTTGTTAGTGAGCAACCCACTTTGGCTACATCACATACACAGTGGTAACTGTGTGAATGTTGACTTCTTAGTGGAGATCACTGCAACCTATCCCACCAACTCAATAAAAGCAAGTATAACCCAAATCCTGGTTCTTACACACCCATGAAAGCAGTAGTTCTGGGGTTTTTTTTGCACTTCATGCATATGACTTGTGTTCTGTGATGTTCTGAAATGGATGTTTGATCCTCAGGTCTTGAAAGATTCGTTCAGAGTGCATTTCTTGGATGATGTACTTGCTGCTTGGAGGACTGATGTGATTTATGGCACCCAGAGATTTTGTTCTATTGTAACATCCGTGTAAGAAGTAAAGGGCACTATTTAGAAAGTGGTTATTAAAGAATGAAGGATAATCCAGCATCAGTGTGACAATACTTTTGGCTCAGACACTATGTGCTGGTGCATGAAAGCAAATCTTAGGTGCTACCACATTTTTGAAGCAGGCACAGAAAATACAGTTTGCTCTGCAAAAATACTTCATTTTTCCAGAGTTACCAGCAACTGGTACCAGCATGTACCAGTTACCAAGACTGGTACATGCAGATATACATCACTGTTATAGAAACCAGAAAGTTGAAGCCATAAGTAAATCCATTTTTAATGCTCTGTTCATTTGCAAAGATTGCTGTGTTTTCAATTCTATTATTACCTTCTAAAATTTAGGATAGATAATAAAAATTCCATTTAATAAAATAACACACAATACTATTTGCATTTTTTTTCGAGGCATACCATGTATTTTTGACACACATTCAGTAATTTCTGGTTTAGGAGTAGCATATTTATAAAAATGTGCTTTTCACCCACTTTAATTATATTTTTTTTTTATGTTACTTGTTAAAACATTTGGTAGATGCTAACATGGTCTATATTTTCTCCAAGGGAGAGTGATCTATTATTTCTTTGTTTTTATTAATTAAAAAAAAACCCAAACAAAACCAAATATATACTGCAGTAATCTTGGACATTTTGTACTCTGTTTCAGACGATAGTGATAAGCTAGGGTTTGCAGGTTTGTTTTTTTTAATCCAACCAAGTAAATTGATAAATATAGCTGATTCAGAATGTTTACATAATCTTTCCAATGTCAACAGTCATTTAAATTATCCTAACTTTATACTGAATCTCCAAAATCCAATTACCAGCTAATAATAATTGTCAGTTTTGCTCTAAACCTTTAATGATAGGTCACAAGGGATGTTGTACCAGAAGGATTAAATCGTTGTAGACTGTAGCTTTGCCCAGCCTTAAATTACTAACCTCTTATCTCATGGTAACAGAGCTACTACATGTTTTGTCGCCATTTTTGCTAAATAGAATAAATGTCACCAAAATTAATTTCATCTTTCTTAAATTAGCTTCTTAGTGTGATTTTTCACTTCAGTCAAAATTTATTTCTTGAAGAATTTAATTTCCTTCTTAATCTATTTTATTTGAGAACGGGGAGGAAGAACATTCAGGAACAAATGCCTTTTAAATCATTCTATGGCTAATTTTGAAATTTACCCTTCATTAATAATTGCTGACCCCTGCAGTACTCAGTTAAGTCACTGTATACTTAAAATCAAACTGCTTTTGCTTAGTTTGTCCTCATGATATTCAAGGCACTATAAGATAAAAGTACATAAATCCTGCTTTTAAGGAAAAGTAGTGCTTAATCATGTGAATACAAAGTTTCCCATGTGATGGATGATCCAAGGGAATGTTATAATTAGATGGTTTCGTTTAGTTGCATTTATTAGATTTTAATCATGTTAAGGACACATACAAGTGAAAGAAAATATACTTAGTGTAAGGAATAGTGTAGCTAGAAGAAATAGTGCCTCGAAAAGAAGGCACTGAAAGTTGGCATTGTCATATAATCAGTTACAGCAATTTCCATCTGAATTGCTGGCATCCTTAATATTTCCAAAGAAACTTACATTTTCAAATAAATTAAAAATGCAGATATTAGGTTTCTATTACATTTCCCATTATTTTGGTTGTGATGAGCTCAGTCAAAAACTTTCTAAAAAGTTATGATGTAGTTCTTTGAAAGAAATGGAAATGATGGAGCAATTGAAAAGGGGAGGATTCAAAAGACAAACCTGCAGCGACTGGCTCTGCCTGAAATTATCACAGCTGGTGTTCAGTAAAGAACACAGTATAAGGTAAAATTGGGGGGAGGGAGGAAGGTTTTTTTAATGCTCATAAATAAAATCTATTTGAAAATATTGAAATCTAGAGGGAGTATATTGGCTGGAATAACAAAATCCATTAAATGGGTATGATTTCCTTTTGGAAACATGTTCCTGTTTAAAAATCTGTAGCATAAAGAACAGGGATAACTAAAGAAAAATAAACTATTTCTTCTGTCAGCTGCACACGATTATCAAGGTTTTGTAAGCTCAATTAGTAGAAAAGAATATATCCAAAATCTGATTAAATGTTTGTGCCGGCAGGGCATAAAATTAAACAAAGCATACACATTACTAATCTATTAAATGTTCTATCAGCTTTGAACATCTGTAGCAGTTGTAATCAGGCATTTCTTTGTGGCATCCTACAGATCTGTATAGGAATGAGAAGTCACTATTATTTCAGGGGGTGGAAAGTCAGAAGTGCCTGTCACTCTTCTGAACGTGTATGGGAAAACACTGGGGTACCTAATACTTCCCCTTTGTATTCCAGCATTTTGTTTTTTTCAGCTAAGTTTCTTTACTAACTTGTCATGGATCTCCAGTCTCCCTTGGAGTTCCTACAAGCAGCAACACCCAGCACCCTCTGACAAGGAATTTCACAGTTCTACTACTTATGTCAAGAACCACATCTTTCTGCTTTTTGAACCTGTTTCCCACTACTTTCTATTGATGAACTCCAGCTCTTGAAGTTGAAAAACCAGCTCAAACAATCTCTCCTAACGTTTTAAAAATTACCTGCAATTCTACAGACCTTCAGTAATGTTAAACCCAAATCTAGTATGCCAAGATTTCTGCATGTTCATCATTAAGCAAAACTGAACACGTGTATACCTGGGTTTCTGACAAAATTATTGTATGTGTTCTTGAACAATTTTAATATGACATATTTCTATATGTATAATTTGGGGGGGAAAAAAAGTAGTTTATTTCATTTTTTGGGTTTCTTTTTTTGGTCTTGGGCGTGTTGCTTTAGTTTTCCCTTGGAGGGTTGTTGGTTTTTGTTGTTGTAGTTGTTTGTTGAGTTTGGTTTTTCTTTTAATTTAAGATTTGTTTGCTTTGTTCCTGCTCAATACGAGTGGAAGGAGAGAATCACTTTGGAAAAACTGAAGTCTTTACCGTTTATGAAACCACAGGAGTTGTGTTGAAGCGAGAACCTTGAAAAGCTACAAAAGTGCAGTTTGGGAATGGCACAACAGGTTGATATTCTGACTTTTATTTATGTCTGAGAGAAAAGATATAGCACAGTTTTCCAAACAGTTCATGATAACTAATAGTATGTTTCTTAGATGTGCTAAAATGTACTCAGAAGAGCAATTTTCCAAAATATATTTAATGTCTAGCTTACTGTTTACTGTGCTCTCACTGTTGTAATTAATCATACTAATTTGGATAATGCCAAATGTTTTCTTTCAAATTCTAAATGCAACTGGGTTTAGTTCTAGTTACATTTAGTTAAAAATCATTTCTGTAAGAGTTAAGGGCATGTTTCTGACCTAGGATATGTTCTGGATTGGGTTATGTGGCATCATTTCTAAGAATAGCTTTTACAGTGACCGTAAGTAATCCTCATTACATTAGTCATCTATCCTTTGTTCCTTTTTAGTCTTTCCTTTAAGTTGTTTTTGTGTTCATCCTCACACAGGCTAGATTTTCAAGGAAAAAATTGTTCTCTTTTAGGCCATAAAAATCCGAGTGCAACTATTTCTTTCTCTCATCTTTTCACTTAGCAGGAGTACAATTTACTGCACAATGGCACAATCCCAAATGTCTGCAGTGTGCAATGAACTCAAATTAGGATTAAAGATTGTCAATTTTATTCTGAAAAAGCAATGCTAGGATAATATTGGCCATCTACCAAAGCTGTACAGGCTTGAAAAGTTTTGCTGAATGTGCACAGGACTCCACTCAAGCATGGGCAGTTCTCACTGGCAAAGGTCAGCTCTCTTGCACGTTCTGTGGGGCCTCTAATTTTTCATCATTAGCGTCTTTAATGATTGCTGTGGGGGCTTCACTGAAGATAAGGAGAGAATGCTGCTTTGTGGTATGGTGGCAAAAAGGCTGTTGAAATATTCAGAGCTAGGTGTTGGGGAATATGGAGATTGAGGGAGGGTGTGGAGATTGCTGAAAAACTGAAGCATCACTTTCTTGCCTATAGAAAACAGCTTTTTACTGTGTAATTTCTCTGCTGGTGTGATCGTGTAAGTGCATTTCTCTTTGGTTGCAACAGAGATGGGAGTTACTCAGGTTGGGGACAGGAAGGAAGGGAAATTAATTGTGTTCTAACGAGGAAATAAAATACATGGTAGAACTAAGCAAACGGGAACAAAACTAAGTCCTCGAGTCATTGGTACCTTGCATAACATTCCATAATACACATGTGGTAGCAAATAGGAATAACTGGCTCCTTTCTGCAAGTTTGCTATTTTTCCTCCCTGCCCCCTACAGCTAAAGTAATGTTACAGAGTGTTGAATGCTTTCTTGCTTTCAGGTGAGAGTTATTTCATATCACACCAAGATACGTTCTGAGTTCTTGACCTTTTCATGGCAAGGCTGTAATGGAAACCTTTCCTGCATTATCTTTCATAGTCATATGGCTATGCAAACATGGATATATCTCTAGAGAAGGCACAACCTATGACAACAGATGGGATTTTTCTAAGTCTAGGCAGAGCATCTCCTTGAAAAGTGTAAGTTAAATCTGTGTTGTGATGGTCACCACAGAAACATCTGCACTGTTTTGCAACCTTACAAATTATGGGCAAAGTCAGAAGGTTAAAGTGGGTCACAGCTAAGCTGGAAGAGGTTAGCTTAGCTCACCGTTGAAGATCTTGCAAATTCATATATCAGAATATATTTCCTTCTGACCCTGAGAACATTCAGGGTTTTCTCAGACTTGGTGGTTACAGGTGATTCCTCACTCTGCCTCCACACACTTCATTTCCAGACATAAAGAAGGAAACAGTGATATTCATGGTACATTTTCTTTCCCAGTCCTTAGCACTTCCAGTGTGGTTCCAGTCCACCTGTAATTCTGTCCAGTGTCAAACCAATTACGTTTAGTGATGGTGTGGATGTGGAAAATGAGAAACCATATGACAATAGACATCTCTTTCTGGTAGTGCTGAAAGTTTTTACTTGGCGTACAGAATTTTGAATAGAAGTTTAACAGGCTTGGGGTGGGTAGGTTTTGTGTCTAGCTTCACTGGATACAGTAATTAAACAACACTGGCTGGCTGCTGAATTTGAAGAGGCTTAGATAATGTGATGATGTGTCTTCAGTTCTACTGTAGGAGAGATTTACTATGCATGTATAAACCTGTGATTTATAAACCCCATTGACTTCATTAGTCCCCAGGGGCTTCATTCTTGTTAGCCTAGAAATGCCTGCTAAATTTTAATTATTTTTTTATTTTTTTTTTTGTAAATTATGGCCTCATTGAAGAGAAAACATGGCTCAAGATCTTTGTCTTGTGTAAATCAGCCAACTCCTGTGATGAACCTCAGCTGAAGATCCAAGCTGTAAATTGAAATTCTGTCCCTTTCCAGATGCCTTTTCCAATCCCAAAGACTGACCCTGGTGTTAGAAATGTTCTCATTGTAGCATAAAAGGGTATTTCATAACTTGTTTTGTGTGGCTTCTCCCTGTTAAGGCAGTAGGCCTTCAATGTGCAGAAGTCTTAGACACGTGTGAGATGAAATACAGTAAATTTCTACAAAGAAATAATTAGAGGTAGGTTGTTTAAAAAATATGCAAAAGTGCTGAAGGCTGGGATTGTAAAAACTGTGAATGCCAAGTGAGATTAGATTTCACTTCTTTTTTTTTTTGAGTGATAAGAATAGCTTTATTTTCTTAGTTTTATAAAGTACTGCAGTTTAATCTGAAGAGAATCTCTTAAAAGTTGTTTAAGATAAAACAGAAAAACTGTTTCAGTGAAGTTGTCAAATTCCACTTAATGAGCATTATCTTTTTTTTTGCTCCATTTTTCAAATTCAAAACCATCTTGAGATTATTGTTGCATCGTGGCAGTTGCACAAGTTGTTGGGGGTTTGCTTTTCATAATAGGTCTCATTTTCTCTAAGATACTGAAAAAAAAACCCCTTCTACCTAATCTTTTAGACTAAATCACAAACAGTTTTATTTATAGTTGCCAGAAGTAAGTTCCTAATGTCATCTTAATTAGAAACATGTGGTGAAAAAAAGAGGCAACTTCTAAGCTGACACTATTTTTGAGTTAAAATCTGGCATTCCCTTTCTACTGACAAGCCTGACAACTGCAGCAGCAATCACCTCATCAAATCTCTCCGTTGTGTCTCTCCTGGTTTTTGGCATCCTTCCTGTCTAAATTTTTATCAGATGAGTGCTTTTTTCTTGGCAAGTATTTTAAATACCTTCTTGTTGCTTTATCTCTGCACTGTCACCCTTTGCCCTTAATGTCGTTTCTCACATGTAAGACTGTGGCAGAATTCGAAACAAATTAGTTAGGAACGTAGATTCAAAGACCAGTTTTTTTTCCTCTTGGCTCACTAGTCTCTTCTCCCCCAACTTTTTAAACACCAGCATGTCAGAGATACCACAGCAACACTCTGTTTTTAAGATGCATTTTTGATGTTCTAAATCCTCAACCATCTTTCCCCTGTAGTGTGTCCTGTGTTGCTTTTCTTTATCTGGCTTTTTCACACCACTGAAAGGTTTTCAGCTGGTGATATCTGGATCTTTAATCCTGAATCTTGCAAATGCTGTGTAGGCTGTGTCAGAATGCAAATCTTTAAGTATGGATGCTTTGGACCACTACCAAAGTAGACATCCTTTCTGCAGTTTTTCCTCAAAGCTGGGCTGGCATAGACTTTCTTGCAAGAATACTGATATTTTCTCTTCTAGGTCCTGCTGATTGCAAAGTTGATTCTGAACCTGAAAATTTAGATGAAACCAAGAAAATAATGTTTTGGGCAAAGTTATCCAGATAATTTATTTATTCAAATAAATACATAAATACTAGAGGACATTTTCAAGCTGAATTCATAAGAATAAAGATAATTTTAACACGTGTCCAAAGGCAAGTCTTTTTTATCCTACAAGACTTAAGTCACATGTCTTTGCTAAAGATTAAATAAGTACTGAATCTCTGCCAATATTTGTAAGTAAAGGAATATAGAAGTAGAATTCTGTCTTCCCCTTTATATATTGTTTAAAAAATGAAAAATAAGAAGCAGAATTCTATCAGCTTTTTATTTCTCAGTTGAAGTGTATGGTTTGTTAACCCTGAATAGGTACAACAAAATTAGTGACAGTATGGACAGCCTCTGTGGGTAAGGGTCCAGTAATTTCTGCCCAGTAATGAGACTTGGTAGCAATTGCTGATGTGTCTGCAAATCTGAATGCATTTCTCATATAAACTCTATCAACATTGCAAAATCCTGTTTAGAAGCTGCTGAATTGCCATTAGGTTTTAATGTAGTTATTTTTACATTACTAAACAGGCTGTATTTAAGCAATTGAATTCAGTGATGAAAGATGTTGGCTCCAATTCCCAACTATTTCTGTATCCTTAAATTAGTCCTTCTTGTGCACAGTTGTTTAGGAAAAAATACTGTTCTCATTTTATTGGCTGCAATGAAATTGAAAGTTTGATTGAAAAGAGGTAATTTATTTACCAAATTCCATTATAAGTGATAATGGCATCTTCGTTCAGCAGGAACACAGGAAATAATAATTGTTTGTTGTCTGGCCTTGGCTTATTTTTCGTTATGCTCTGTTTAGAAATTAAGTTTTTTAAGAGTCTGTGTTACAACAGGGATTAGTTTCTGCATGCAAAAGGTACAATGATGTGTAACACCTCTTTGTAATTTGTGAATCAGTGCTGTCATTTTATGGATATCCTTGAAGTGTGCCAAATGCTGTTTAGGAATGTGTCTTGTGGACCCCAGTCTGTCTGTCCTGTTGTAGGATCTCAACTCCTGTGGTCTCAAGCCTTGTGTGCTGATAAGATCTGAACAGAGCATGAGCAAGGCTTGTCTGGAGGGGAGAGGTGTTAATGGCTCTCAGTGGCTCTGTTCTCCTTGGGCTTCTTGCAGATAACAGTAGGAAGAGAGAAATTCTGCAGAGGTGGGATGGTGAGATCTAGACTGATCCCCTGAGATGTCTCTGGATCCACTTTCATTCTATCTCCCCCTATCTTTTCTTCTTCCTACTCACTCTTCCTTTCTTCTCCTTGATATTTAGCTAACTGAACTGAGGAGAGGATAACTGTGCTGGAAGATGTAATCCATGCTATTGAAGTGAAGTATTCACACAGTCAATTACATTTCTCACCTGTGTTACACTGAAAGGGTGAGGTTTTTTTTGAAACATGAGTCTAAAATAAGTTTTGCTCCATTGTATTTTCAAAAATAAATTAGTATAGTAGCTCTCACTGAGAACACTGTGTTGGCAAATGCACAGCAAACTGCTTTTCCAGTTGCCATGAACATGAAATAAACTTCAACTGATTTTGACTTTGAGAATTGGAGAATTAAGGAAACGTACCAACTGAGGTAAATTTGGAAATTTTATTGGAGCCATACAAACCTCTTTCAAAATGTCAAGCCTTCCTATGACTGCATCCCAAAGGGTGGTTCTGTCACCACTTGACATCACAGTTCCATGTTCTTACTTAACAAGCAAAAAAGAAGTTTTTTGGATGCTTTGTATATGATGGCTAAGGTTTTAACTGACCTGTCCTGTGGAAATGAAGATGAATGGCAACTCTCCAGTCTGCTGCCAAATGTTATTTGTAGGTTTTTTTTCCAGTCTCACATAGAACATGCATGGACAATCACCCATATTTTGAATTTCTACCACTGTAACTATGTGGAGAAGAGAAAGTTACAATCTTAAGTGTTAATAGAAGAAAGTATTAGGAACTGAGATGCTGATTTATTAAAAGATCTTGAGGAACAGCAAAGCAAAGCTCTTAAAGCCTTTGTTCAAAAGGAATGCTTAATACAGGGATTTAAGACCGAATACACTTTGTTTTCAGTATAATGTACTGCTGATTTGTAGAATCAGCATATGGAAAAAAAAATATTATAACAATAATGTTGTTGGAAGAAGGTTAAGCACATCTTTATGAAAAAGCAACATCCCATGAGTAGTCTTATTGCTGGTATTGTTCTCTTCTTGCATCGTAGCATGTGCAACATCCAGGTCACTGCCAGTGCAAACCAGACAAGCTTAAGCTGTGATGAGTGATACTGAAGTGGGGGCAGGGTAAGGGGAGGGCTGTGTGTGTGGATCTGGATTGTCTCAAACTCAGACCCCAAGCAGAGATCCAGTGCTGGCAAATACAGTAAGAGTCTGTGGGGAAACTGCAACCGAAGCCTGCAGGGAATGGGAAAGAGTAGTTCCAGATAGGCCACCTTGACAAAGGTATTAGGTGTAGCAGGACATGCTGGTGTTCTGAACACATTGACAGTTATGAGCTTTTTAAGCAAATGTTTCTCATTTCTTTTTTTCTTTGTTAGTTAAGTTGGATGGGGTGGCTGGTGCTGAAACAATTTAATCCTTGTCTACAAAGCAATTTATTGCAAGTTATTGCATCCTATTGCAATTGATTGCTTTATTGTTGTTGGCGTGTTCTGTGCTTTTTCTCTTAGAAATTTCATTTTGCAAATGTAGTAATAATATTTTACATGTGCAGAGTGCCTTTCATCACAAAATACTTCACAAACCAGACAGTTTTTTGCAGTTGGAAAGGGACTTAGGCTGTTATCAGGACACAGAGCCATCTTTGCCCATGTAGTCTGGCTCAGCTGAAGTTTTAGCATTTTATCTACTTTCTTGTAACCTGTATTGTCACGTGAGGAATGAACAGCCAACTTCCATGCCTGGAGCAGATGCATTTTCTGCTATGACTCAAAAACTGAAGGACTTTTGCTGGATAGAAAACCGGTTTCAGTTATGCTGGCTGCCACCCTGTTTGCCTGATGGGCCACAAAACTAATTAAAAAAAAATGTTTAAGAAAGGAACTTGAGACCTAAACAAATATATTTTAGAGTCTTGCTGTTTTCTTTCTGTGCATCATTTTAGGTGGGAGTCACTTCAAAATTGTTACTGATTCAGATCCTGTGTTTCTTTTACCAGCTTCTGTTGGTTTTAAAATTTGCATTTGTTTATTTTATTTCATGCTATGGCCTCAAGCTAAGATGCTGTATTAATGAAGTTGACCAGCTAGATGTAAGGGAACAAGATTCTGTGCTCTCTGGTCAGCTGGCCTTCAATTTGAGCAAATCCTTGGAAATTCTATGGCATTAAGTGCAAGAACTGAATTAATTTAAACTGAACTGCACACAACCTTTTAAAAATTAAACCTGCTACATATATGGATAATACTACTCTTACATATTCAGCCTCTGTTACTTACTTTAATTCAGTGGATTTTTCACTGTCTCCACATAACTTCCGTATAAAAGGAAAGGCTAATCTACTGGTTCAGACAAAAGGCTTAAACTCAGCTAATCTGTCTCTTTCTTTTATCATGTTCTTGCTTTTTTTTTTTTTCTTCTTCCATCTGTAAAAGGAAGATGACAGCACTTCACTGCCTTGTGATTGTGTAAGGATAAATACTTTGATTGTGAAATGTTTAAAATGATTGAGCCAAGTATGTAACTAGGCCAATCTATATAGAGAGATGCTTTCAAGTGAGAAGCTGGGATATTTTGTTTTGGAGAAGCACGGAGGAACAGGTTTGCTGTCTTGCTCAAAGTGTTTGGTAGTGAAATGGTTAACAAAATATCCATATAGGCAATGTTTAGGTTTCAGAGTTAACACCCTATTGAGATGATTGAAAATAGTTCACATCTTGCTGAACTGTCATTTTGAGCTGTCTGCCAATTTAAGAACATATTGCTGCCTCAGTTAACATATGGTTTGAGTTGATACAGTTTTCTGTGCAACTGTGAGAGCTAGACACATCATTATATGAAAATGAAAACAAATGGCTGGGTCCTGGGCTTGCTGCTTTAGGCCCCCCTGGTGAAAAGCATGAGTTCAAAGCCACCTAGTCTTCCCATTTGGAGATCCCTGAGCTTGGGAGAGTGTGGGCACAATGGTGAGCCACAAGAGCCTGCTCCCATGCCACAGAGCTGCGAGGGGATGTTCCCAGGAAAGAAGTTTTACAATATGGGCACAATGGCAAATAATCCCCTGGGTTGCTGTACCTAATTTATCAAGTTTTAATTAGATTCCAAGATTGGTGAGACTGCCTTTTGGATTTCTACTCCCTTACTGTCTCACTGCTGTGGCAGATATGTTCTGCCAGGCACGTTGTAGAACTGCACCCCAAGCTTTTACTGCAGCTTATCTTCTGTAATGTAATGCTAACAAATAGAAAAATAAAGGTGAAAGCTTCTAAGGAAACACTCTCCTTAGTGAACACCACAAGGTAGCTTTTGATATCTGCAGAAATAAGGTTGAAATATTTTCCACTGCATTTAAAAATGCTGTGTTCTAGGACACCTGCAATTATTTTGCATGTTAGCTAAGATTGTTCTTTTTTTCCTGATCTGATAGAAATTCCATGATCGTGCTAAAATTTGCATTGCTTTTCTTAAATTAGTTACCACTGAATCTTTTTTATACTTATACTAGGTGGATTTTGCAATATTTCCACTTCATTTGTTACCTGGATGTTTTCATTGCTGATGTTACTGATCTGTTGTTTGTCATAGTAGAAAAATAATTAATTAGAAACATCTTATATTGAAATCATTTTGAAGGTGTAACTAAAGCTGACAAAACCAAAGCAAAATTAAACAACAGATGCTGAGATTTCAGCATTCCCTTATGCAGTGGGGCAAGATGCAGGTTGGAGTGACTCAGGTTATATGTACAACATAGAACTATCCAGATTTGGATAAATTGCCTTTTTTTCCTTGTACATATGGCTTTCTAACTGGCTTATTTCCCAACATTCTTTTCGATTTGACTTTCAGATTTAAAGGAATCCAAATATCTGACCAAAACTCATTTAATTTTCTCCTTCCCGTTAGAAGTAAGTATTTGTGCAGAATGAAACCACAAATCAACTCAGGTTTTTCTTGAGAGATTGATGAACCCTAATGAATCTTTGGACGAACTCTGTCTAAATTTCAGGCATGTCATGCAACACAAAAGCATATCCAAAAGTCACTTTGAGTATATCCCTGAGTATCTGGTAATTTATTTTTAGGCCACTTAATTTGGGGCATTTACAAGCCAGTCAACTGACAGAGAAATGCTGCTTAGCAATCCCACCTTCAGGTCGCCTATATACGTTCTGGGGTACAAATTGCAGAGGCATGCACTTTGCAGCAGGTTTTTTGGCTGATAAGATAATGCAGGACAGCCTTTGTTTCTGCTGGAGGCTGGAGGCAAAAATCTCTTGCTGCTCCACAGCTGAAGTTGTTCACTTAGTCAACTCCAGTGCCCTCCATGGACTTGTTCAGAGCACGCTGCTCCTTGCTGTGCCTTGGAAGAGAACATCCTACTGTGAGAGCACAACTTGCAGTGGGTGTGAAGAGGCCAGGCTGGGCTGGGCAGGCAGGTTGAGGATAGCATCTGCTTTGCATTGTGAAGATTACAATAAACAGGACATGTTTTGTCATTCACACATATGTTTGCCTCTTCTAAATCTTCATTTGGCCAAGTTGGTGAATCACCTCCCAGTTCCAGGGCTGTGCTTTTGGTTGTATTCTTCAGTCCCACAGGCTTTCTGAAGCAGCATCCTTGTGTTGTTTGCTGGATTGGTTCTTTTGCACCTCTGCTAGGGCTGGGGTGATGCTGGATTTGGGTGCTCTCTCCAGGATTCTCCTCACCCGGGTTGATATCTCACAATAAAATGGTCTCATTCTTCCTTGTTTTCAAATGTATGCATGCATCCACATTTTAAAATGGCAGCACAGCCACTGTTGTTGTTAGGTAGAGATCATTACCTCCTAAAAAAGATGTATTAGGCCTACGTGGAGATTTCTCTGTTTGACACAGGGTGCTATTATGCTTGTTTTTCTGTCTGCAGAAGGGAACCTGTCAGATTTGTCTTCTATGACATCTTCATTTTTGGAATCTAGATTACTGGTATTAGGCTCGATGAGCCCAACACCCTGGCACTGTGCATTTACCTAGCACAGTGACACCACTTTATTTATAGGAAGCAAAGAGGAAAGAAACCAAGATGCATTTCATTGATCTTTCCATGTAGTAAATGTACAATTCATGTGCATTTTTGTTTGCTTTATAGCTGTTCTCTTTCCTTTTCCTTATTTAATATACACTTCATATGGTGCCAAGGGGTCAGCAGGGCAAATCAAGGAGCCAGATGGCTTACCTCTACCCTAAGGAGACATACCAATATTTAGCTGGGCATTTTACCAAATAAAGGCAGGTCTGGAATCCACAATAAATGTGAGAGTTTGTTAAAACTGCATCCTTTTCTTCGATTCATAGCTACAACCTCCTTAAGGCATGAGCTTTTTATACTTCACTGCTGCTTTCTAGCTTTCTCCAAATAACTGCATCTTAGAAGATACTAGAGGGGGGGAGCAGCTCATTTTATTTATGGCCTTTGCAAAGAAACAAGTTTCAGTTATTTTAATCTGACTGAAATAAGAAACCATAATCCATGGATGAAAAGACAGTGGACAAACTCAGTTAAATCCCTAGTACCCTGAGGACATATATTTTGTCCATTTCTGGTTCATTTTTATGTTCCTTTTTTTTTTCTGCTGTTATTCCCAACTTTAACTTTTGAAAAGCCAAGCAGTTTAAGTGGCCGGGCCTGGGGAGCTTATTTGTATGCAGCACAAATTTCAGGATCTGTTCCCAAGCCTGTGCAGAGTGAAAAATGGCCTGCATTTTCTTGATAGCCCATGTGGTTGTAAAGAATAAATGGCTAATGAATTACAGATGAACATTGACGCAAATTAATCTTCCTGATGTCCCTGGGTTATATGGCAGCCATTTAAAAGTTTAATCAATACACTAAAGTTGAAAACATGCAGGCACTGCAGTTGTTTGGATGTAATAAACATCAGAGGGAAACGGGAGGCTTGTACCCAGTCCATGTATCATAATGACAGGTATTTATGTTTAATGGACTAAATATTTTTTATTGGAAGAGAGCAAATGTCAGCTTAACTTTGTAAGCCCTGCATTCAACTTTCCTTTGAGGTTGGTGAGAGACGGCTGACATGTCATTGAAAATGAAATGTAAAAAAACCAATTGAGACAAAGCGAGGATAAGGAGCTGTTTTGCCAACGAGATGTTGCTTTAATGCTCTGCAGCTATTCATTAAATAAAATGTAAACTCTACCATTTCAAACGTTGCAGTAAAATGGTTTACTAGGGCAGACTTTTAATGGTTATTAGGGAAAACAAGAGCCAACCGCTGCCAAATATTCTTTTCTGGGAAACATTTTATTTGAAAAGTCTTTTCCTGAGTTACAATTTCAGAAGATTTATAATTATGGAGCAGTCATCCACCTCTCCCCCCTTCCTTTTTGAGACAAAAACAGAAAAATAACTTGCAGAATAACTATTGGATGGGCCTTTTTTTCCGCCTTTGAGCAGAGTAATAGTTTTATATAAGCTTCCCAGAGGCCTGGATATTAATTGCACTTGAAGTCAATAAATTTTAGAGCCATGTGTGTCCAGGACTTACCCATCATTGCTATAAATGGGGAAGGAGGCTACACAAGACTGCCAGGTTTACCAGGCCTGCACAGTTGCTTGGCTAAGTGAAAGACCACATTAATTTATTTTCTTTAGATAAAGAAAAATATAATCATTTTTCTTATAAGAAGACAAACTTCTTCCATGTTAAACAGAAGATTGTAATAAATAGAATGAAAAGGGAAGATCACGTTTTGCTGTCTTTCACTAAACTGTTTTAGTACCTCATTTGTTGACTGATCTTACCTGAATGGACCCTCAATGGTCTCGAGTGGTCTTGTGAAGCTTCAGGTAATGTGAACCTCTTCAGCAAGGGAGCATGATCTCAAGCCTGTGGGTCACTCTTTGCTTCTTTGGTTATTAGTTGAACTGGTTCTCTCTTGACTTCTTTCTAAAATATTTCATTCAGTTAAATAATTGCTTTTAATCACAATGCAGTGAGTCATCTGGTAGCAGTTTGATGCCTGACCTCCTACTTAATGATCTCCAAGCGTAGTGTGTTGGCTTTACTATAAAGACTGTTTAAGGCAGACAGATGGATTGGAAGGAGTGTCAGAAATCTCACATTACTGCAGAAGCACCCAACATATCTAACTTCTGCTTGTCAGGCAGGCAATTTTATTGTAAATTGTTATTTTAACAAGTTAATTTTATCTCAGCATCTCCTTGTTATGCGACATCAGGTTGTACTCCAGATAAGGTGGCCATTGGAATTGTGAACAAAGCCAGATTTGGCTAAATAATGTAGATTTATAATATCGTGTTTATAGGAGATCAGACACTACTTCCTGATAACAAATCATTGTTGAAGAAACCTGTGAAAATGTTACTCCCTGGATGATGAAATGTTTTCATTTTTGAGCACGCCCATAAATACATATTTGTGTTTACACCAGTGAGTAGTAAGAGAATGAAATTAGTACATTGGCCAAACAGTCTGTGATGGCTGAAGAACTCAAAGTGCATAACAAGATTGAAATCACTCAAAAATTGCCTTTTTTTCCCCTTCCTCTCCTGACCCTGTGTCACTTGTCCCAAACTGAGTAGCTTCCCTGTCTCAAGATGGGGCCTAATCCAAGGATGCTTCCAAACATTTTACTTTCTCCTGATCTTTCACTCCTTCCCTTCTATGGCCAGGATTTCCCTGGAACTCAGTGTGAGGCAACTGAGCCATGACATACAGTTTGATGGCCATTAGAAATGGTCTGCTGGGTAGTTCTGATTTCAATGTTACTGCTGAAGGTTGTAGCCTTATTATTGTCACAGCAAAGCATCAAAGACTTAGAAGCAGGGTTTGCAATGTCCTGCTGAATTAAGCTACAGTTTGGTTCTGTTTCAAAAACTGTCTTCTGTTTCATAAAGCTCAAGAGCAGTTTTCCAGAGCTGCTAAAACCCAGTAAGCTTTAGTGGCATGTGAAGTAAACCAGCAGGTATCCCCAGCAAAACATTAACAAGATTGTATCAGACAGAGGTGGTGCTAGGAGAAAATTGGAGGTAAAGAGTGGGTGACATTAGATTGATTCTCTCTGTCAGATGAAAAACTCTCTTTTCAGTAGCTATTCACAACAAAATATGAAGTCCTCTATGAACTGGTACATTGGGGAGTGCAAGCTGCCACTATCCAGCACACTACTTGTAGAGCAGAAAACAGTGAGTTATTTTCTTGGTCAACCCATTATAGCATTTGACTAAATTACACAAAGTTAGATTTTTACTACAAAAAGCTTAAATTTGAGACAAAGAAATCCCTTTTACCATGGTTTCGGAATATTTAAATTCTGTAGAGAGGTTCCTGCTATGTGTTTTAGGCTTAATGGATAAAATACAGAAGTATATTTTAAAAAATCTTCTGTAAAAGATATTTTTAAGCAAAAAGCAGAAAATAGGAGAACTCCGTGACTTCAAATTTGAAGTGAGGTTCAAATTCATTGAAAGTATCTAAAGATGCATGAAAAAATATTGTCAAATGACAGAATTATTAGTGATTACACACAGCTTTTTGAGAGCACTTCTTCGTTCAGTTCAAAGTTATGTGGGTGTATATATGTACTTTAGTACAGCAGCCTCACACAAGTGTCTTGAAGATTTACCAGCCCAGACACACAAATCTACCTGGTCACCCTTTGCCTTAAGTCACAATGAAAAAATTTAATGGTGTTTTATCTATCCATCACAAAAATTGCCTCTGACTAATGTCTAGATAGTGTTTTGTAAGGCTAATCTGTACCCTACATATTTGTGTTTCACTTTGTTCCTACATAGTAAAAAAGATACACAATATGTCTATCATATAGTCAAAATTTTTAAATAGTGATCCAAATCTATTAATCTAAAATAATTTTAGTGTAAGTAGAAAAGCAGGAACTGTGTGGAACTGTGATTTGGCAAATCACCTTGTTCTTTATGATGGTTCATTTTTAATTCCTCGGGAATATGAATGTGATGTTAAAGGATGAAAGTAATTTGAGAATTATGCCAGTTGCAGCCTTCTTGAACTGGGACTCACAGCCCTGATGGCTATTAAAAAAAATGAAGTAACTTTTGGTTCTGATTTTTTATAATGAGCATATGACAAAAAAGGGTCTTGCTTCTACGTTATCCTGCAGGTGTAACTCTGCTGTCTGACAGTTTATCCTCTATTTTATTTTGATGAAGAGAAAACATTAGGGAGAAAAAAAAAATCTCTTAATCAAAAACCTTAACAGGAAAGTAAAAAGTCTCAAGACAGTGTAATGTATTGCTGGCTGTTTGTGATGGTTAAAAGAATTATCTGAAAACAAAGAATTCATTCACAATGAATCGAAAACACAAAAGCTTTAATAACATTTACATCTGTGTATCATCCGTGTCTCCAAATGCAAGTCATGAATAACACATAAACTTGAGTATATGGGGAACAGAAGTGCTAGCACATCATTTAAAATCCAACACACCCCATCGTCAGTGGAATCAAATACACAGCAGGAATGGTTCCAGTTGATAGACACACAATGAAGTCACTGAAAATGAAAACATATTAATTATGTTCCTAAAGGTTAAGATAGTAATAGCTGAATTCTCTAATCCTGGAATAATATTAAAACCCAAATTCCATGCAAGAAAAGCGTGTAACGTTGCAAAAAATAGTGGAAAAATTGTAGTCACACTTTTTTTTTGTCTCACCCACGACTGACTCCACAGTGTGGCGGGTAGCAGGGGGAAGAGCAGAGGAAGTGCAAGACAAAGACAAAACCAGGGAGAATTACCAACAACAACAAAAAAAGATGTTCTTGGTCCAAACAAGCCACTTGCACTACGTGAACTAATTGTAAGAACAGACCATTGCTAAACTGCAGCTGTTATGTGCTTAAGCAAACCCTGCTGGGAGAACTGCTTTGTAGAACACCTCTGCTAGCACCAGGCACACAGAGCGCCCTTTAATAGAGGAATTCAAAGTGCAGTGTTTGAGGGAAACCTTTCCCACTTCCAAATTTTCCTCAGCTTATTACAGGATGTGATCCTAACTTGTCACTTTGACATAGGTTTCCCTGAAATTCTATTTTCATTATCTTTTTTTTTTTTTGCCTATGTTAGATCAAAACAACAGAGGTTGAAGGCTGTGTGTGTGTGTGTGTGTGTGTGTGTGTGTAAATGTATAAGGGGGGGCTGAGGGTGACTGCTCAGGTTTTGTGATAGAAAATGATAGCTGTCAAAAAAAACCCCACAAAACACCTAGCTGTCGTGGTCATTTTCGCTCTATAACAACATTTTTTGTTTGTTTGTTTGCCCCTGGGGACTAGTAAGATCACTCATAGGGTAGTTAATTTTAGAAGAATTCTTTCTCTACTCTTCTTTCCCTCTCCCTCCCCCAGTCCTCCTCCATGAATCTCTGACCCAAGATTATTGCACCTGGGTTCCTAACTGTATTGTGTTGGTGTGCTGAGTGCCCCTGACCCTTAACATCTTTATGTTAAAACCCAAATCCTCCCAACAGCAAGGGGTTAATTGTCTACCTTCAGTGCACTTGAAAAAAACTCTCATCTCTTGGAAATGATGTTTCCACAAGAGTCGAATGTAATTACAAAATAATATAGGTACTCTGTCTTATTTCCAATGAGTGATACTTAAGTCCTTGCTGTTGTTGCTGCATGTGTTTATACTCTTAAGGCTCTTCCTTCAGTGTACTGGATGCAAGGTATTTGCAAATTTGAGCCTTCGGGCTTTAAATGTTGTGCTGCTGCTTCTGTTCCTTATTCACTACAGATTATGTATAATTGATGACCTGCATTTACAGACATGGGTGGTATACAGATGTAAATGTTATTATAGCTTTTATATTTTATGTTCTCTCTGAAAGATCATTTTGTCTTTGAATAATACTCCCGTTCAGATTTTGGGGGGTTTATCTCTAAAAGAGAATATGAAATAGATATTGCACATCGTATATTTCTTAAAAGTAATTTGGAATTTTAGGGCATGGGATTGGTGGTGACTGATACACTGCCTGGATGAGATATATCCCTTTGAAAATAACAGCGCCAGTACATGCCTGCATCTGTCTAACCTCATAATTCACTTTCACATTGGGTTATGGATGTCTGCATTCAGTGAGTCTATCTTCCCTTTAGGTATTATTTCAGCCCTTTGAGATAATAAGGAAAGTTTAATTGCGTTGTTAATTGATTTTTTGCACAACATTATTACCTTGATTGATTGCAGAGTTGATGAAAATGTTAGACACAGGCAGTGTAAAGTATCAGCCCAGTAAGGAGTGGGAGCCTTGTGGAGAATAGATAACCTTGATGTTAAGAGCTATATCCTTCAGATATGTCTTCCCTTGACATATTGATGGCCCTTGAAAAGGGAAAAGCTGATTGTATGCAGAATGCAATCATTAAACCCACTTCAGCTGGCTGTTGATTAATTTGTTTTTTCCTGAAGGATCTAGTTAAAGAGAAGGCCTCACTAGTATCAACAGCAGCCATTTTCCAAGCTTCAGATTATTCTTAACCCTCTCCTAGAAGAAAGAAAAATGATACTGTCTTGGCTTAGACAGGCAAATTGTCTGAAAACATCCAGTCCGACTGCAATTTGGGGATTATAACACTCGCTTTACCCCGTTAACTACTGCTTCCTCCATGACCTCTCCTCCCCCTGCCTTCAGTATTCAGCTTTGCCACAGCCAGCAGAAAGTCACGTTTGATGTTTTCTGAGGAAGGCCAGTGTCTGTTCTCGGCAGAGATGCCAACAGGGATGTCAAGATTGTTTTGCCCACAGACTGAAATCCTTCAGTAGCATACAGCTGCTTCCCAGGAGCCTCTCTGAAAGGACCAGAGGGTTCACTGGACACACGTAAGTGGTTAAGCTTTCCTTATCCCTGAAAAGATCTTTCTTGTATAACTTTTTGTTGTTGCTGTTGAGGTCTTCAGTAGGGCAACTGTGCTCTGCATTGTTTCTGTGGGAGCACAAAGGATGCTGTGGGAGTCAGCATGCCTGATGCTTTCTCCTTCAGGACAGAGATTGTTTAGTGCTGCTCCAGGCTTAACAGCATTCAAGTACCCTGCTGTTGCTTACATTTCACCAAACAGTGACTGCATGTGACCAGCTTTTCTACTGTGCATTCACATGGTGGTCTAACCTTGGACTACCTGCAGCCTTCAGAGCACTTGCTGTTTTAATAGCACCCACTCAGAGAGCAAAGGTGAAGAGTATTGTCTGAAAGGGCCAGTGCCTGAATGGCGTTCCTGGGACAGCTGGGGCTTCCTTGGCTGAGAAACGTTCTCTGGAGTGAGGGACAGCTTCTGTCTTAAGTATTTCTTCCATTTCTATCAGCAAATGACATCTAAAATATTTATGCAGCTTTAACCAAGCAATGGAATGTCTCAGAAACAGAATGTGGGGGAGGTTTTATCTTTCAGTCAGCTATTTGAAGGGTAGTTGGTGAAGCAGTAGGTAGGTAGCAGGTTATTCCTTCCTGTTTAGATTGGTAGTCTCAAAGATAGTGGCTGGTAATTTGTGCATGTGGGTGATCCAGTGATCAGCACTGCTTGCTGCTTTGGCCAGATGTGTTTTATTAGGTCCAATGAGCACATGTGCCAGTTGGTTCCTTTTTAATACAGGGACATGTGAACTTAGGACATAGTCAAGCCTGACAAATTTGAACCGGCCAAATAAGCGAGTCATATTTCAAGCTGTCAAAGCAGGTAAATGCTGATTAACTGACACACTCCAAAAGCTCTCACCAGTATCCTTACTCCAGTGGAAAACGTTTACTAAGCATAATACTTGTTAGAAATTCTTCGCTGCTTTGACTAAACTTTAATGACTCTGACCCTAATGGAGGGGTTTTAATGTGCATCTCTTTAGCTATTTCTTAGTCCCCTATCTTTTATCTTTAGCAAAAGCTTCTCTAGAGGCTAAAAGTGCACTTGTAAACTATATTCTGCTGTCCACTGTGATTTAACCTTCTGCCTCCCTCTCATTAGCATGGTTTTAAAGGGAGGCTGAGGAAGGGGGTAAAAGACTTGAGGATGGGAAACAATGGCAATGTTTTGACATTCAGTACTGGAGGCACTCAGTGTTTGGGAACAAGGCTATGACCAGTAAGTATTTAGCAATAGCAGATGGTGTTCTATGTGATAATAGCATAGAATAAAACTCTGCTAAAAAGCAAGCCCTCATCCCTAGTCGAAAGAACTAGGTAATTGTTGAACACTTTGAGTGTTTTATCCAGATACATTTCTGCTTTCATTTGGTGCTACAAGGCCACAGCTATATAGGAGAGAAGGTAGCTCACTGGTTGTGTGGGCTCCAGACAAATGCCAAATGCCTTCAGCTTCCACGGGAAATCAAGGCAATCCAAGGCCTTGAAGTATCAGCTTCTTAAAAAATGCTTGATTTTGTATTGGGAAGAATCATAGTGATCCTATCATTAGCAATTAGTTAAATGTTTCCTTTGCTTTTGAGGAAGGGCTTGTGGAAAGGAGCAAGTGAACATCATGCAAAGAAGTTTCCTTAACTCTGTAATAATGTGACAGCAGCACTATTTCATTATGCTCTTCAATATTGTTTCAGAGACTTTCTTTCCCAGCTTTAAAAATAAAAAGCAACTTGTCTTTATTTCAGATGACTCTCTTGAGAAATTTTAAGCCAGTTGAGCCAGACTGAATTTTGTATGGGTTTTTTTTTCCCTAATGTGAACTCCTCCAGCAGGAACACATTTGAGATCCAAAAGCAAGTTTTACTCATGAGATGAGCCAAATTTATGTCTAAACTCTCCAGAAGGGCCCTGCTGCTCAATTTTTTTTCACATAAGAATTTGTAATTTTATTGGAATGCTTGCAGACTTTCCGAACAATTATTCCAAAAGTTTGCTTTCTGCCCCATAAATCATGGTGCATTTGTTTAATTCTATCACAGTTACTGAAAGAGCTTACTTCTCTCTTTTTGGTCTTTGTTTTGGTTTTGGTTTGGGTTTTTTTCCCCCTCACGTTTTACAGCTAATGTGATCTGTGCATAGTTAAAGTTTGTGAAGTAACGTATAATTACACTCACTTTCTGTTTTTCTAATGACCCTGTCATTCTTTATGGTTTACTCCATTGCTGATTAATGTCACTATTATTAATAGAACGTAGCCAAAAGTCTAGAGCAGCCCACAGAAATGCCATTTTTGCATACGTTAGCCAAATTAACTGAAAATCTTCTAAGTTAATGCGGTGAGCATACACTGAAGAGCTTAACTTTAATATGTGGTAAGGACAGGTTTTTATGACCTCCTTTTCATCCACTCATCTGGATATATTAGAAGTGTCTCATGTCACTTCAGTGATCCTACTATTGCATTAGCAAAAGTAAGAGATAGTTCAGTGCTAGAATTTATGTTGGGAGTGTGAGAGAATGCCAAGTGCCACTGCAACAGTGGAAGCTGGTGATGTAGGCAGGCAGACACCTCCTCCCCATACAATATTTTGAGCCTTTTGTTCAGAGCACAACCCAGTGACATCCTTCTGGAGCCATCTGTATACACAAACTGGTGCTCATGGAGATGAGTCCACTAGAAGTCAGGGCTCCCGGGTGAAAGGCTGAAAGCAGAGGTTGGATAAATACAGGCTTTGATCATGACAGAACAAGAAATTGGCTGCAAAACTAACAGACAGTATTGCTTTAATTGTCACATCGAAATATTTAGTTTGCTGGTGTGGTCCTTCTCTTATACAAATGCATGCTGCCCTCTAGTGCTGATGCTCTCGGCCTGAAGCTGCTTGACAGGAGGGAAG
Organism: Ceyx melanurus; assembly: GCA_024611195.1. Lineage (NCBI taxonomy): Eukaryota > Metazoa > Chordata > Aves > Coraciiformes > Alcedinidae > Ceyx > Ceyx melanurus. The sequence continues at coordinate 33,012 of JANHGL010019233.1, read as the reverse complement.
CAGAGGAATGGAGCTGTTTTGGCAGGGAGTGGATTTTTGCCTGGTTTCTAAAACCAATAGTACAGTTTGGGGTATTTAACAGCAGTTAAATTTCATAGAAAGCAATTAAGCTCTTGTGCAATTAACAGATGTAACCTGACTTGCATTGGATATTTACTTTGTTCTGTCTTTATTGCTTTTATTTGGGCCATATATGAGAGGATGAGATTGATGAAGAAGGGAACTGTGAACCTGTACTTTCTTCATCTCCTTCAAGGGTAATCAGTACATCCAAGCATCAGTTCACCCATAATATCTGGTATGTTGGTGCTTTCTGTGCACCCAGGTTTCTTTGACTGTAGTACGTAGCTGACCATGCAGTTTGTGTCTGAGTAATTGAAAAAAAAAATGCTTTGAAATTTCAGCACATTAAAATGGAAATATTTCATCATACGGTTGGCACGAATTCCATCTGTGATATTATTTGAGAGTGCAAAAATGAAGATGCACTGGAGACAAAAGCTTTTGTTGTTTGGGTTTGGGGTTGGTTTTTTTGTTTGTTTGGTGCTTTTCACTTCATTTTCACTAGCAATATGTCCTCATCTTCCCCCCTCCCCAACATATTTCTCTGATGATGGTTACAATAAGCGTGGAAAGATTCCAAGGAAATCCCTACTGCAGGACCTTAAATTGTAATGATACCCAGAGGAGTACGAAACTGGTTCATGATTTAAAGTACTGTGCCCTAAATGCTCCTCTTTTAGCCAAGGGTAGAGGATCTGTAGACAGCACATGCCCAGATCAAAGCTGATCATGTCAATGTCATTCAAGGAGGGAGAGATACCCTCTTTCCCCCCTTCTCTCCCCCCTACCCTTTTTTTAAACAAAGTATGACATCTGAGGAACAGTGTGTTGATTGTTCCACTGCCAGGATACGCATAATGGAAACATTAGCTCCAAGATAACTTTTAATCTGTCAGCCTAATGGCTCCTTAATGTGTAGAGGGCTTTAAATGTATGTCAGGCAGGGCTGTATAAAGTAATATAGTTTGTGGCCTGAATGGATCTAGATGACTCCACACCATGACACAATATGGTTTATTATTAAGTATCAGCTCATCAGCTCATTCCCACGAACTTGGACAAGCTTCTCCATTTTCTAGTAACAGATTATGTGAGAAAAAGCTTGCAGTGCAATTTTTTTTCTTTCTTTTCTTTTTTACTTTTTATCCATCCGCCCCCCTTCCAAATTGCAAGTTTCATCCCCAGCAGCACTGGGAGCTCTGAAGTGTATTTACAGCAGGCTGCACTTTATCACACATCAGCTTGACTGCTAGTTTACACGAAACATTTATGCAGCTCCCTTGGCCCAGGATGCAAACTTCACATCTTTGTGTTCCTATCACCTTCCTTGCAGTTTTTTCCAACATCCTCTCCCTGTTGACTGCTTTTCTTCCCCTCCCCTACTCTCGCTTCCCCACACACTCCTCCTTTTCCCCTGCTTCCTACAAACAGGCCAGTGAGACTTGACATGTCACAGTATTGGTCTGTGCAGGATACTTGCAGTAATTCAGTGTCTTAGTTTGCCTATTCTGATTCCTCTCAGCTCTAGCTTAGGTGTCTAATTCCAGCACCATTGCTGTAGACTGGATTTGGTCCCTTTCAGTGGTTTCTTTCAGTCTGAAAGACCACTTTGTGCCCCATGCTGTAGGGGATCCAGAGGGAAATGTCACCACTTTGATGCATCCCTGTGCAGGGAGCAGAGCAAAGAGGTAACTCATCTTCCCTGAAGGTGAAGTTCACCATCCTTATGCTGATACCTACAGAGGGGAGGGAGCCTGCAGGATTAGCAGCTTGCTACTGAAGAAATCTCCTCCTCCAGGAAACTCACAATGGCCCTTTTTCCCCATTCCTTGGTCACCTCTGTGGGAGTATTTGGGGACCACTCTGTGAGTGTTGTATATATGTCTGTATATAACTCCCTTCCTTCTTGTCCTATCAATTTATCATTTTATATTTTTGATTAAGTTTGGTCCATTTTACAGAACACAACAAGAGTTCCTTTCCACTTTTGACTCTGACATCTCCAAAAAGAACGGATTTCTTGTTTCCAACTGCTCAAACCAGTCTTCTTGTTTATAAAAATGTATTTCTCCATAAACAGCTATGAAATCCCAACCATAAATAAATATCTGCAAGTTAAAGCAGATGTTAGAAGGCCAAGTGACATGGGCAAACACTCAACATTTTGGAAAAAAAAAAATATCTTTTTTTCTTTGCATTGGCAAAGTATCTCCCTGATATTACAACCACAAGACAGAGTAGAACCAAAAAGATTACTTATATATTATTTAATTTTTGTGATTTGACAGAAAAAAATAACCTTTGTGCTACTGAAGGTGGGAGGTTTAGGCTCCTAATTTCTTTTAAATCTCTAGTACTTCATTTCTTGTAGAAAATTAAAGATGAGTTGAAAATAAGAAGTTGTCAACAGGATGACTGGATACATTTTCAGAGTTTCCATGAAGATGAATAAAAAATGAAAAATTACTAATCTCATGTACAAAAGGAATTTTTGTTTTCAATTGGTTTTACTTATCCCTTTGATGAAAAGATTTTTAAGAGTTTTAATTCAACCGATGGAGGCATTTTGCCTAAATCAGTAGCATTGTAGGCTCAGAACTGTTTGTACATAGGTATTTATTCTCTTCTAAATGTTGTAGGTAGGGAATTATTTTCCTTTAAAGGAAGTTTATATTAATATTTAAGGGAATTTTGCAACTCCTGTTCATTAATTGTAGAATATGCCCAAGTGCCTATGAAAAAAACATGATAATGGTATTGATATTTCATCCTGAAGGGTCTCAAAACAATTTACAGCTTGGTAGCATAACCACACTGAACTGCACCCAGCTTCTTTGTGGAACATGGCAGCTGTTTAATAGCCTATCACAAAACTCTACAACAGCAGGGTGTGGAAAAAGAGATGAATATGGATCAAATAAAAATTGGCAGTGGAGGGTTTAGGTCCTGTACTCATAGCTGGGTGAAGTGCTAGACTATGGAGCCTGCCCATCAAGTGCTACACTACTGCAATGGCAGAGAGGTGGGGTTTTTTTTTTAGATGTAAAGAATTAATTTGTATATAAAAAAACAAATCAAGAAAGGCAACATGGTGCTACTAGACAATAATTCCCTTAGGCCACTGCTGGTCTGAGCTGAATTTTGACCTTTGACTGAGGATGTGTATGATCCATAGGTCTAGCACATCTGATTGAAACTTCATTTTACCATTTTCTGTGTAGTATTTGAATATATGCAAACTTTATTTTTCCCCCTCTAGGAAAGTGTGTGACGCTCCAAGTGCACCGTAGCTCTCTGCAATACATTCCCAATTTAAAAGGAGCAAACATGACTTGAACAGTTTTTCATCTGCTTTAGTATGCATGTATGTATTTATTTATTTATTTGGTTAATTGGGTTTTCCCTCAGCTAAGGAAAAGCTGGTGTTGCTGACATTACAATGTGTTTGTGAAGAAAGACTGATACCACAACACATGCAAGCAACTGCAAGGTCATTACTTACCCAGCATAATTAGCATCCATTCCGAAGGGGGAAAACATTTAAAAGATAAAGAGTGAATTTAAAAATTATTCTTCCCAATGCTTTTTTTTTTTTTCATAATTATAGTTTTAACAGCTTGTGGTGGTGGTAAAAGCAGCTACTTAAGAAAAATTAGAAGCCTCATTCAGGGAAGATGATCCCTCAAGAGACCTTGTGTTGTCATTTCTTAAGGACTGCAAACAGAAACCTCATTCAGGGTGCTGTGTGTTGTTTTGATGTATAGGGGGTTTGCTTAGCTTATTATAGCCAATGCTGGATATTTTAATTAAAAAGCACCACAATATTCACAGATGTATTGTTTCCCCCTTATTCCTCCCCTCGTCCGTGTGCAAAAACACACGTGTTCTTCTGAGCCTGAACTGCAAGGGATGAATACCAGAGCACATAGAGAGAAGCAGGGTGCTTCCTAAATTCCCATGTGACATATCTTAGAATCAAAATTCTCATTGCAGCACACAGGCTTTTTTTTTGTAGTTCTCAGAGCGTTATGTCATTGCCAAAGGGAGATGGGAAATGGAGAGGCCAAGTAAAACAAACAAACAAAAAAAACCCCCGACCAGTCACCGCATTTAATTTATGAGCAAGATTATTGTTTTACAAATAACCTTCATGATAAATAAAGTCCCATGGCAACATTTTCAGCCCTGCTTTTATCAAGACTCTCTGAGCGGTATGTGTAATATGTCTGGCAATTGAATCACAGCTGTGTGCCTGGGCAGGGAATCTCTACGGAGACAACACTTCCTTCATTTAAACAATTGTAGGCTGCAGGAGTTCAAAAATTTCAGCTGACTTTAACTGTCACTAGCCCAAGCACCTTTATCCCCAGGCGAGCAGCAGCAGCTGGATTTCATTTCCCGCTGCCAGACTGTCCGACATCTTTGCTGAACATCCTGGGAACTGAGCGTCTTTACTTTGAGGATTTTATTCAAGGTGACAGCTCCTCACACTTTAGCGTTCAGATCACCTCAAGTAGCTGAGATATCAGTGAAAATGAGAGCGCTTCTCCAGCAAACTCCAAATTTAGACTGACTGAGGTTATCCTTAGGCCTCTAGACCCAGCCTCCATGACAGCACAGGCCTGCCAGTAACTTTAAAACTACGCTGGAGTTTGTAATGATGTGTGGGGAGGAATATTTTGCCGGAGCAGTGGAGGAGACTATAAGCGGTAGGAAATGATGTCAGATTTAGTTAGGGCTGGAGACAGCGTTGGAATATACTTGGCATAATATGGCACCGGTATCTCTGTCAGTATCTCTGTTTTCTGTCACCGCACACAATCCCGGGCCTGTCTGTAGCCCTGACAGTGTCTTTTCAGATCAGGTTATTGCCAACTGGGAGACTGGCTCAGTGCAGCACCATACAGCCCCCTTTGTTTGAAGTCTGCCCTTTTGTCATTAATGCACTTGATGTCTATTTAAATCTGACGGTGAATGCAGTATCTGTTTTCCTGTCAAGAGATCATTGACAATATTAATACCTCGTGTCCTTGCCTCATTTTCTAAGCACTGACACCTAGCTACAGTCTCCAGCATTCATCAAACAGCACTCTCTCACCAGCCTCTCTATCAACAGTCTTGCTCCCAGTCCTTAAGAAATGCGGCAGACCTCAAACAAGACTTTTATCAATGCCAGTGAAAAAGGAGTCTGAAGAATGCCATTAATAAACTGTTTGTATCCTTTACGTTTAGAGCTCTAAATGGCCTTGTTACCAACCTAACGTGCTAACCAACTCCAGTTTTATCTGTTTATGGGGGGAGAAAAAACCCTTGCTGTTCATTAGAAGCTCATTTAGGAATGATAGTATCATCCCTTGAATGTGGAAACTGCTCCACTAGTGAAATTATTGAAATTGAAATGACTGAAGAAAGCTTTATGGAGGATTCTGATCTGTGTAGTCCCCATTTTTCTTATCCTGAAGAGAAATGTGTTTTTTACAAATGACAGGCCTACAATTTGTTGTTGGTGGTGGTTTTGGTTTTGTTTTGTTTTTTGTCCCCCATTGGAATTTGTTATGATCCTGGTGTCTTAGAAAGAAAGAGCAGCATGAATTAACATTAATCTTGCACAACCCATGCCTTCCAAGGATTTAGGTGCTTATCTAATGTGTGGTTATACTGGAAAAGTAAATACAGAATCTAAACGTTTCCATACTTAATTCCTACTGCAGGTGGGTACAGTGTGAGTCCTGAAAAGCTAAAAAAAGCAATGAATTGAGGATCTGCTCCTCCCCCATCTTCACCCTTTACGTAAGGCAGTGTTTGTCTCCTTTGGGCGAGGTCATGTTTGCCCTTATGGGGGTGAGCTAGGTACGTCAGTGGCTGCTGTGTTAAGACACTCCCAAGGCAGAGGAGACCCTTTCACCTCCCTTCTGTGCATGGGAGATGACTTTTATTTGACTATATGTGCCTGAGGGCACACAGAACACTCTTGCTAGTAAAATTTAGCATCTTTGAGGATGTTCACAGGTGGGATGTGACTGTGAACTTACACTTTCACATACCACTTAGTACCACCAGAGGGGATGCTTTTGAATAAGCTAGGGAGATCTGCAGGTATGTGTGTCTCACCCACGACAGAAAGTTTCCTGAGGCATCTCGCCACCTGTGCCCACTGAGAAAAGAGTTCCTTGTCTCCCAAAACCAGTTGTTCTGGCTAGTTTTTCAAACAATCCTTTATGTACCAATATTGAGATTGATTTATAGTTGTGTCTTGCTCAGGGAATGTTGTTTGGAGAGCTGCTTTGGTTATGCTTCTTATAAATGTTTATTTCTAAGTCCAGGAAAAATGCTGGATTCTGGAGTACCATTAGGAAATCCCAAATTCTAGCCTATATCTGTGATGACTTCCCTCATGGATTTCACCTGGTCACATCAGTTCTCTGCTGCTGCAAAGCAGGGATGGCTTCGGGTGCTTGCAGGATGACTCTGTGAACATTTGAAAGCTTTTTCCTGGGTCCACATTAAACTGGAACTATTTGCTGTTTTTTCCTTTTTGGTTGTAATCACCAGGAAAACCCTGTAAATGTGCACCAGGGAGTTCAAGATGTAACTTCAACCCAGACCTTCTGGTTTTCAAAAGCAGGAGGGAGGTACTGTGATTGAACAGTGTATGATATTTCAGTGTGACGTCGTTCTGTTGTTGAAGACCCTTTTGCATGCATGGTTAACAAGACAGGTTGTGCAGCCATTTGAACACAATTTCCCAGTGGAATCAAAACTGACAATTGAAATGATAATACTGAATATTTCCAATGCACAGACTTTCTTTTGCAGGACAAATCGTTCCCTTCCTTTCTTAAATTTCCCTGGTTATGTGTTTTATTTGCACATTATGCCACCTCTGTCCTAATTGCCATTCTCTTCCTCCTTGTTCTAGGTGTTTTGGGGAAATGCCGTTACGTTTACTATGGAAAACACTCCGAGGGCAACAGATTCATCCGAGATGACCAGCTATAAAAAACACAGCATTGTTTTCTGCCTCTCCAGCCCCTCCCCATAAGAAGCACAAATCGCATCTCCATTTTAAGCATGCAACTCAAGTCCTCCAGTGCCTTCTGCTGACTTTGCCAAGCCTGTCAAGATCATCCTTCTATCTTAGTCTGAGTAGTCGCATAGAGATTGACATGATTGCCTTTAAGCAGGTCCCATCCACCAGTGTGACAGACAGCTGCAGCCAAGCACCCGGCCTGACAGGAGGAGCACCGTGATGGATTGCCTGGTCCAATTGCTGCTCGTAGAAGGGCAGAGGTCACACCTGGGGCTCCAGTGAGCATGCTCCATCCCTTGGTTCCTTAGCAAAAGCCAGGCGTTTATCTCCAGTGTGCCTGTTGAGCAAAGTGGCTGCTGATATCCAAGTGTTTATAAAAGAGAGAGGTTATAATTTCAGATTAAAAAAACCCTATCCATTCTTTTTTTTATCCTGTGAATGAAGTGCCTGTGTTTCTATCCTCCTATACATGCTTACACAAATTCTTCCTCGCTTTTTGTTGTGCTGAGGTTTTGTTGCTGTTGTTTTGGTGTGTGCCCCCTTCCCCTAAATGAGCACAGATGGATTCTTTTTTTCTTTCAATATGGAAAAAATATATCCTCAAAATATTTCGGCCATGAAAAGTACTGTCAATGTCTACAGCTTTTTATAGGCAAAGAATTTAAGCAATTTTGAAGACAATAACAAAATCTGCTAATTTTTAAATTGCATGTCAATATTTACTGGCTCTGACCTTCAGAAAAGCAATCATTTTTTAGTGGCACAGCTTAACTGTATATACTTGGAAGAAGCCCTCAGTTGTGATATTGACAGTGTCTATTATTCCTGGTTTATTCCACAAGATATTTTCAACTTGTATGGGCACTACATTTAGAATTAAATGCTTAAATTTTGAAAGAACAAAGAGCTTAAAAGAGGTAATATAAAATCAAATTACCACCAGATGTATATGCTTTTTCAGAGGGGGAAAAAAATGCCAATAAAAGTATCTGGTGAAATTAACATTATTAACAGCTTTACTAATATGTTATAGGGGTGAGTTCTGATTAATCCCTTTTGATGTCTGTGTAAAAAAAGGTCACCATCATATTTCCAGTGGAAAAAAATAAAAATGCATGGTGTATTTCTTGATTTTCTGATAAACAGGTTCGACATATTTAGAATCATGATCTTGTTGCTGTTAAAAAAATTCCCAATACTTCATTAATATATTGTGTATACAAAGGGATTGGCCAAGGAATAAGTAAAAAATCCAACATCTGGGCTATTCCAAACCCATACATATTGGTCCCAGTTGAGAGCAATCACTGTCTGTTCTTGGCTCGTTTGAAATTGGTCTTCATTAGTTTAGTGTTGAAAAAATGTCTGTTTTTAGAAGTTGCCTAATTTTGGGGGCTATTATCAGCTATTGTTGCAGGTGGGAGTGAACTGGATATCAAAGCTAATGGTGAAATCAGATTTGACCAATGAAAAAGAATGATAAACTGATAGAGTCACAAAGGAAAGCTTTCTGCTGCTGAGTGGTTTAGGCCTTATGCAGTAAATGGAAGCCTTTACTCACTCTGAAAGTCTGTAATAAAACTTTAACAGATGCTTAAAATCAGTGATGAACATAGAACAATCCAATTTACTCCACCTGTTGTTCAGATTGAGCTCTGAGCTGTTTGCCATCCCACTTGGCATCTAGAAAGCATGTTTTGGCCACCTGTAATGCCACTGCTAATGCCATACGTGGCTACAAAGGCAATGACAACTCACATTACAAGTCCCAGATGTTAGATAAAGGAAAACTCCATGCCTCTCTTTTTTAATCAAAACAATCATTATCAATATTCAGGGCACTTGTCATCTCTCTTGGTTACCAAAATAACAGCGATCCTAGTTTGTTCCTATCGTATTGTCCATTCTGCAGCCTCCACATGGTTTGGACATGGCATATTACAGGCAGCAGGGTTCTGAACAGGGGTGTTTGGAGTAACCTAATGTCACTTTCAGTCTGGTTCCATATGTATTCTTGTCTTTATAAAAGGCTTTAACCCTGCCTCAAACAATAAACAGCACTTGCAAACTGACCGCGTGATTTCTCCATCCTTATTTCGCTTGTTTACTTTTCCTATTGTCAAAACCATTTGTATCATTTTCAGGAGTGTTTTCTTCCCAGAAAAGCTTTGGAGGCAAAAATATTTTTGGAATGAGACGTGATCAAAGTCTCTTCCATGTTGGTTTTTGTTTTCACTTGGGGGGATTATATACCTATAGTTAAATATGGTAAAACCCTCATTAAAATTTGCTCAAAGGGAATTCACACTCAATGTCACTGATTCTGAAAAATCAAAAGGATAATCTGTAATTATTTTATATTACTAGTATGTGTTAGGATATTATTTAATAAGCATGGATGTTTATGACTGTTTATGCTAACATTCTTTTTTAATCTGCAGAGCATTTTGTTTTGAGATGTCTTCTGCTGAAGTTCTGCTTGAAGAGGTAGCAAGCTTTTTCACATCTACACTTGTTTCTTTCCTCAGTGGGGAACTGTGCCTGAGTTTCTTAACTGAACCAAGTATCGTTTAGGATGAAAGATGCAGTAGAGAACTCTAACAAGAGATTTCAGTCTCTCTCCTTTACTCCCCCTTCTCCATACATGGCACATCTTTCCCTTTCAAGATTAACTGGGCTATTAAAAGATTTGTCTGCTAAGCTCTAAGGATTTGCAAATGTGTCCCTTTCCAAGGAACCACAGTGCATTTCTTGATGGGTAGCAACAAAGTTTGAGTTCTGAGATGCATTTCAGTAAGTAATCTTCAAATACTACATTAAAAAAAATAAATTAAAAAATTATCCAAACTTCAGCCTTCAGTCTTACGATGGATGACCAGTACCTTGGCTTTTGGTAGATGTCTTCACAAATGAAGAGTAGGTGGTGACTGGTTTTACTAGGAACTGCCTGTAGTAGCTGTGTTTAGTGCATTCCTGCCTTTATGGAGTGAAAATGTTCATTCTTAACCTTTTAATTAAAAATAAGAAAAAAAATCCAAACAATATTGAAGTGGAATTTTAAATATGTTTCCTTCAGTGAAAATCCTGCCATTATGGATACACAGACTTAACTTCAGAGCAAACTGACTCTAATTGCATGTGTTGCATGCATAAATGATATATTGTGTTGCTGTAGGTTACCACTGAAATAACTTTTTTCTCCTTTTTTAGGTCTGAGTATCCCAACAATTATTACAGTATTCCCTTTGAAGGCAGTGTTTTATCCATGAATGTTAGGGTTCCTAGTGTTGAAAGGCTGGTATGTAGCTCCCTTTTTAATATATCTGGTTTTCTCAGCAGAGCATTATATAATTGCTGAATGTACAATTCTCACATCATCTTTGCAGATGAAAAATCACTGCCTGTTGGTCTGATGCTGCTCCCATTTAAGTCTCAAGAAAGAAACAAACCTGTCTGCGTTTTTGAAAATTCCTTCTGTAAATTACAGGGTTCACTTGCTGCTGGTGGATGTATTAATATTTTTTATTCCTGCCAACGGTATGAGTATGTTGGGAAATGTTTACCCCCAGCCTCACTTTGCTAGACACAGCCTTTGTGGTGAGGTTCTGAATCAGCCCATTTCATACTGACTCACACTGAGTCTTACCACATATTTCTTCTTTATGTGGTGTGATAGTTGGCACAAGAGTCTCTGCTTGCTTAGTTTGGGAAACTTTATTCTCTTTATTTTGGGTACAACTGTCTGTCTTTCTTCTTTGTTAAATGGTTGGCATATGTGAAAGAAAGAGATGAAATTCATCTTTCCAGAGGTGTAACTAAATATCTGAGATTGAGGCTGTACATCTGAAAGATTTCTAGGTATCCATTTGCAAGTTCACTCTGGGGAATCTGACAGTGAACCAGGTGATATGAAGTCAGGGATCTTGCATGGCTTGCTTGCTGTTCTCTGTTCCTAAAGATCTCTAGCTGCATCCTTGTCTGCTTCAATTGTCATGTCATTGCTCTGCAAGCAAGTGATGGCACAAAATGAGTAAGTGCTCCCCATTTGTTTTTAAAGTGAAATTTCTGCTTCACTGCTTGTAGTGTACAGTTGAAATGCATAGTTTGCTTTTTCAGTGTTTTTACATGTACACCTGGTAACTCTTACATCTCCCTGACTAGTCTTTTTCTGCTATTTAGTTAAAATTTGCTTTCTGCTTTCCTTTTTACTCCTGGTAATGGGAATAACGAAGCCAAAAAGGACATGATTGTGTGAAAACAAACATCTAAAGGTGTTACTGTGGGACCTATGCTAACAACTCTGTGAGACAGGTGAGCATTGTTACACACAAAAGCCTCTAAATGGCTTAAAGGACCAAGATGTGTCCTGGTTTGGAGCCTTCTTGGAGTTAGTTTGTATCTGTGAACAACTGATGGAGCCCTTGATTTCTTCATGCCAGTATTAGGTGGTTAGAGAATGTTGTCTTACCTGAAATGAGTTAATGCTCATTTTACTGATAATATGATCAGAATAACCTACCAGAATATTGGATTACATGAGAGTTAGGCCCAAGAAAAATGTCTTCTTCCAATCATTTATAAGCTGTTCTGAAGAAGTTGGAAGAGTGTTTTCTTTGGTGGTTGTTATATTAGAATGTTCATTATGTGCTTGAGCACTCCTACTTCACTCCTACTTCTATTCAGAATTAATATATTCTCTATATTCCGTACTAAAGCAGCTGAATCTTTCTAGAAGTTACCTTTTAGGTTAGGTGACTCTGATGGACTTGCCTCTGGTGGTGTTGTCAACCCGAAGCTGACCCTTTCTTAGAGTTGCTGACAATTAAATTAAGGTTTCAGATCAGAATTTTCACAAGCCTTCAAGGAGCAGATATTTTTAAGGACGAGCTAAGTCGTGGTCATGGCACATTCACAAAATATCATCATCATCTCTGCATTTTCAGGGAACAACATCTTGGAAAAATATGTTCAGTTCTAGGTTAGTTGAGTTTATAGGTTTTAATGTAAAATATATTCAGTGTTATCACATTACCTGCAACCTTTGGGCTGTGAGATGAAGTATGTTCCTGTATATGTTCAAAATATTCTTCCAGCACAAGCTTGATATTTATTGCAAATATTTTACATTCCTTTTGAAATTTTTGCCACCAGTTCAAAAACAAAAGCATAAAGAAAGGAATATGTTCAGAAATGTCAATATTAAGTGTAAGTTTTAAACCAGCAGTTCATTTGGAATTAAAGAGTAGTTTTATAGATTTCTTCTGATTATATTCTGGAGAAAATCAGAGGCAGAAGAGTTCAGTTTAAGAAATTTTACATTACTCTCACATTTGTATGGGGAAAATCAAATAAAGAATACAAAGGGAACTGAAATTGGTATCACTGGCATAATTGTTATCTGTAGTTCCCCTCCTACTTTTAAATTTATGCTATTTTTGCAATTGAGCATTCAGGGTTCAATATAGGGAAAACAAAGAAAGGAGGTTTCAGAAGACAATCTGCTTATTCATTTCATAGGCTTCTCTGATTTTATAAGGCCTTTGGAACAATGTGTGCACTCAATTATCTAGCATTCAGTGTATCTACCAAGTAAGTAGACAGTTGTGGACTTGAGGGAATTTTCAAACACACGTGTTGTTCAACCTTAGCAATTTTCTTTTACCTAGGAATTGTTTTCAGAAATTCCCATATAATGAAATTTCTGTTTAAGTTGATAGCTGTAAATGAGGGCACAGTTGCTTCATTTCCTTTTGACAATAAGCCAAATTCATCCCTAGTGGAACTCCATTGATTTAACTCTACTTGAGCTAAGCTACACTGGGGATAAATTTGGCCTGGCTTGAGATTTTTTTTTATTCATCTTTTCTTTAATTTCCTTTAGCTTAGTAGTCAATTTAGGGCTGGTCAGAGGATTACAATGCAGGAGAGGGGAAAAGCAAACTTCTCTGCTCAAGAGTCATTTCCTTTTTAATACCCTACTGATTTAACTATGACTTGTAATGTGTTTCAGGTAGCCAAATTTCAACATCAATTTTGGAAGAAAGTTCTCTGTACTTTGAGTCTCCTTCCTTGGCTACTTTCCAAACCACCAAATCAGCACCTACTATACAATGCACATATTATGGAAGGCAATGGAAATGTCAGTGCACTGGGAAATTATTTGGATAAACTGCAGTTATCAGCTGGTGCCCGATATGGTTAGCTTGAGCTCCACTGATTACACACCTCTCTGGCCATTACTTCAAATAATGGTGGAGCTGCAGGATCTCAACATCAGTAATGCCTAACATATCTTCTCTGCAGCTACTGCCTGCTGCACTTGGGTTTCTGAGAGTCTTGGGTGAGTTCTGTCCATGTGCTGCTCATGCTATTGCTTGGAGGTTTGGAGGTTGGTTTTTTTTCCTCTTTTTTATAAGTTTGGGTTAGCGTGGGTTCACACACAATAACTTTCGAAGTTTGAGCAAAAGCTGAAAGCATCAATCAGCCAAAACCAGTCCCGAGCTCTGTGTGGTTTTCATTTGAAACTGTAAATCTGCTGTGTGCACTGAGGGGTTAGCAAACCTGGCCTGAATGTCAGACCTCTAGCAACTCTCCCAAATCAGCCTAGTTCTGGGTTTCATTATGAAAGGTTTGCACAGCTCTAGCTAAGCCCTCGTTTTCCACTTTCAGATAAATGCTTTTTCAGCTGTATTTATGAGGCTTAAGCAGAAAAAGAACCTCAACCTGCCAGCTGTTAATGTTAATCACAAGTTTATATCATAAGCACATTCTGAGTCTTATCCTCTTTCCATTCATGTCAGTGGTAAAGCTTTCAACGTCAATGGCAGTAGGAGCAAATATCACAAAATGTAGGGATGTACACCCAGTTTAAAAGGGAAAAATAGAGGTCTGCATTAAACTAAGAAAATCAGGAATAGGATGCTCTACTTTGTTTTGCTCCATTTGCACATTCACTTTTGCACCAGTAAGTGGCAAAACAGAAGCATGCAGGACTGGCTTCATGCTGGTATGGTTTGCATTCTCTTATGGGGCATCAAAGTACACATTACAGCAGGGTCTTTGACATAAGGAAGCAAAACCCATGAGACAAAGAATAAATCTCTATCACCCATGCTAAGAAACTCAGATTTGTTAGTTTTGAAGCAGCTGATGGACGATACATTAATTTCTGGAATTTTACACAGTGGAAACAAACAGTTATCTGTCAACATGGAAATTAACATTATATTGCAAAATAATGATCTATTCAAAATTAATTATATTTAAACATTTAGTGAAGTCTGATGAGTTTGGTTTGGGGTTGTTTTTTTCTTCAAAATACAAAGGATTCTGTCTGCAAGGCATTCTGCTACATTTGCCATTTGGTTTGTAAAGCTTAGTAAGTTCACATTTTTCTGAACTGGAAGGCCACCTTCACTGAAATGTTGGAAATCTGCATAAATGCTCAAGGCCTTCAGATTGTGCTGATGAACATCTTACATGAAGGTGGACAAGTAGATCTTGGTACTATGGGACAGCATAGGAGGGTTCAGTTTATATTTCAGTGTTATAAAAAAATATATATATATATCCACATTTCCCCATTGGAATAATATAGCTAATATATCTTACCTGGGAGGATGCTGAGACTAAAACTATGTTTAACTAAATGTTTAACTAAAGCATTTCCAGCTCTGTTGCAATAATATATGAAAAGAATTTCCTTCCCACCGTTTTTATTTTGTACAAAATGCTGTATATAAAAACCTTCTCTTTTTTTTTTAGTTAAAATGAAACCCTAAACAAATGTCACTGTTAATGCCATTGTTAGAAATCATCCTTAAGGGCATTCCAACATAAATATCATTGGTAACAGTTATCTCTTTTTGCAGCAGTTTGAATTTGAGGCCACAGTACATCAGATTTTCTGAAAGTTGTTTTCATGTGTCCCTCCTGCTTGTGTGTTTGAAACAGATCTGTAGGTGCAACAGAAAGCTGTGTCTTTCCCACAAAGGAGAAAGTTAATGTCATGTAAATGTTTGGGAATCATCTTTATCCTTAACTAACCATAGCTGTATATTTGAGAATAATACATATATTCTGCCCCTTCTCAACTTTCTCTCTGGTACTCAGTCACTAATTCCCTAATTATATGGAATGCTGACATAAATATTTGACTGTGTGCAGTGCTAGTTCTGGTTATGTGATTTTATTATTTTTGTATTAACTTTTTCATTTAGTCTTCAGTGCAGCAAATAAAAAGGTAACTGCAGAAGCATTCGCTTTTGAAGTAACTTACCTGGAGTTTAATGAAAGTTAATGAATTTTTATGTTTGGAATCATGATCTTCCATCTAGTAATAAAACAACGGGTGAAGCAGTGCCTAAGAAGAAAACCAAAACAGAAAAATGGAGGCCCTGAGTGCCAGGATTGGATGCACAGTGTGTTGGGTACCCAGCAAAGGCTAAGTGCAGCACTGAGGACTGGAGTGCTCATCCATTCAGACAGAGAGTTGCATTTAACTTGAAGTTTTGCCAATGCCTGAGGTCACCCTCTGCTAAATGAGCATCTTTCATCTAAGCCCACCTTTCTGCACAGTCAGATGTAAATAGGCAGAATGCTTCCTATAAAAAGCAATCAATCACTCTAGGATCCCTCTAGGACTATCAGGGAAATGAGCATATATGATAGGTTTTAAAAAAAGGAAAAATTAAACTGCATTTTCACATGTGCATGTAACCTTGTGCTACCGTTGCATTTCTCTCTGTTTTTAAAATTAACAAGGAGCCAAAATAATTATTTTAAGAAAATGAAATTTAAGTCCAACTACTAGTCAAATCCAGCTGAAACATGGCCAGTTGAAACGGGCAAAGAGAGCCCCAGAGTAAAATTACACAGTGTTTAACTGTGTGAAACATATCTGGCTGCCCGTACACAGTCACAAATATCTCTGGGAGAATCTGAAGAACTCAGGCTGCCCAGGGAAAAGGAAGAAAAATGACTATTATATCAATTAAGCCCAAAGGGAAAATGTCATAATCAAGGAGTATAGAATTTTAGGCTTGCTTAAAAATAATAATTAAAAAAAAAAAAAAGACAAAGAAATCCCTATCTGATCTTAAAAATGACATGTATTTATTTTAAATGAATGATAATGATACGAGACTACTCTCTTTTTCTGAATTGTGTTTTGAGCTCCTGGAGTCCCACCCTGAGACCCCTTAGTGTCCATTAGCAGATCCATTTTCTACCCTTAAACTATGTATTCTTATCAAAATGTTAATTCTTCCGAGCCTCGAAAAAATCACTCTGATACACTGTGTATTTTATATGCCAAATTATTCCACTTTAATGGAAAAAGAACAGAAATGTTAAGGAATTCATGTGTATCTGAGTTGTGCACATCAATCTTCTAAGGCAGCACATAACAAAGGTCAGAAATAGCCTAGTGCTGTGTTTTGTGTAGCTCATCATTCTATGAGAAAATGTGCCCAAGTTCCTCCTAAAACATTGTTTTCAAGCGTGGTTACTACTGAATATATTTCTAAATGACAAGATTTATTTGTCTCTATTTTGATATGTTTAGGGGAAACTCGGGCTGACAGTTAGAGGAGGCAGGAAGAGGGAACCACAACAAGTTCCACCCAAACACAAAATGTCATCTCTTCCCCAACTAGGATGCAGAAGCATCCTGATGAAAAAAAGAGCAGACATTTAAAAGTTTGTGACATGTGTCACGGATGCAGCCATTGAGCCACTGCTCCTGACGTGGCTGGAGATGACAGCATCCCAGCCATTGGAAGTGGCTGCAGGACATTCAAAGTTTGGTGTGTGTCGCATTTAATCCTTGTCAGGGCACATCTAGAGAATAAAAAAGACAAATGGGCACAGGCAGTAGCGAGAGTTCAAAAAAAACTTCAAATAAAGCTTCCCAGTCTAATTGATATTATCAAGCTGTGCTAACATTTACCAGCCACCAAGTAGATAGACAGGAGGTCAGCACCCTTTTTTTCTGCAGTTTTCCCCCAAGTCAGAGGGATAAGTCTTTCAAGCTTTCTCTAAGGGTGACCCAAATACAGGAACTGTTTACTCAGGAATAGCACTGCCTTGCCAAAGATACTCCTTAATAATCAAAACCTATAAAGACAAAAAGGCTTCAGCCACTGATGAAGCAACTTATTGTGCACGGCCCATGTTATTTATTTATTTACAAGAGGTTAGGATACAGCCAATAACCATGATTATTGTACCATACAGTTGATAATTTATTCATTGTGCTTCCTCTGGATATTTTACAACCTTCATATCCTTGGAAAGTTGAGATGCAGACAGCATAAAATAACATTCTTTTTGAGTTACCCTGTTGGCATCTTCTTTTAAGTAGTGTGTCTTTTAATGCTGGCCTAAAAAAGTTTGTGTAAATAAAACTGATTGTGTGCAGTGGCTCAAGGACTGCAGCACAGATCACTCGAATCAAAAGTTTCACATCTAGGTTTCCAGAGAATTTATAGTCAGCAGCCCATTAGCTTGTCATTGATTGCAGGGGATGAGTGCCTGCTCCTCATCTAACTTCCAGGGGAAGTTAGGGGATACTTTTCCATTTAGCAGCCTGGGAGGTGAATACAGAGGATTCAATTCTAGCATTTTCCAAATAAAATCAACCTCTGATAATGTGAATCCCCTGGCAAGTTGAAAAAGAAAAGAAAATGTTTTGTATTAAAAAGTCAACGGTACCTACAGGCTATTGGACTGGTTTCTACTTAAATCTTTTGGCTACCTAGGCATAAATCAAGCATGGGTTTAACAATACTTCCTTTTTGTATGTTCAAACAGGCTTGAAAGACATCCACAACATTATAGACAATATGGTGATAGGAGGGAAGTTTCAGTAAAGGTATGTGTTCAATATACACTTTTTTTCCTAATGGCTTTATTAGAGGATTGACAACTATATTTCTTACCACCCATCTATCCACCACATTGTTGGGAAGGAATGCTGAGTATTCCATCTACTCAGTTTTGTGCCATTGCACACAATGTGTTTGCATATTTGACAGCAACATAAGTTCATTATTTCTCTCTGCAACAGAAACTAAGGTTTGGGGTTTTTTTTCTGCCCAATAGTTACAGAGGATTTATGCCAGCTAGAGATTTCCCATTTGCCTTAATGGGAGTTACCCTGCACTGTACAATGGATTGGTGGCACGGCAAAGGAAGATTAAGTGAAAAGACCCCTAGAGAGCAATGTTGATTTTAAATGTTTCCCTTTTCTTATAATAACTTCCATAGCATCTTATGCATTATGAAATGCCTGATTGAGTTAATTTGCTGCATTGTAAAATAAAGCCATAATTATCCTTATTAAGTGTAATTAACTGTACATCTGATCACCGTGAAGGATAGAAAAAGACAAATATAGCATAAAAACACTTTAACATCATAATTACTGGTCTGTTCGTATTGTCCTTGTTAAATATGCATATGCTAAATAATTTGATTTAATGCATTGAGCAATGTTGTGCTTTGCTTATGCTATGCTGATTACAAAGACCCAATTTTTCTAGGAATGTTTTTGGCTCAGTAACTGATTTTTATGGCAGCCTGTGGGAAGGAATGATAAAGACCAACCCTGTAAAGTTTTTTGAGGCCACTCCATAGTGTCCACCATTTCCTAGACTTGTATTTTCTAGTAATTTTTTAAAAAATAACTTCCATGAGTATTTAATCTATAGAATTAAGACTTCCAAGGGTAAAATTGGTTCAACAGATTCAGATGGCAAACAGTCTTTGCTAGGAAAGAGGAAGGAAAATAACCTTATGCTATGCAACAAAAAGTCACAGCGTTGTTGACCAGGTTCTGTACTTAATGGAGCAGCCTTAACTGCAGGGCCAAAGTGCAGTTACTATTTTTGCAGGTCTGTTGAGGACCCTTGGCTTGTCTGGTTACTGAAAAGTAGAGTTCCAAAGTTCTTGTGGCCTTCAAAATGTCAGTCTAAGTAAAAGCTTTCCCCTTTAAGCCTCATAAATTAAGAAGAGCCAAAGCTTGAAGGACTTCCTGAAACTAGATAAAATGAACTGGATATTTGAACTGGGTATTTTCTTATTTTGGGTAGTAAGCTTTTTTTTATCTGCATTGATTAAAGAGTCTAAATTCAGTGAGATTGTTTGGGAAATGAGCTAATTAATGAGAAAAGATTTCAGGATCTGGCATCTTTGTAGTAATGTCATGGACTTAATGGGATTATTGACCAGGGAAGGAGGTTGCAGGACCTCACCATAGGCAGTTTGTGTAAAAGAATCCATTAAACTTGCCCATGAAATTAAAACACCATCATGATCCCTGAGATCTGCCTCTTGTTCTGGTCAGGTGCCATCTCTTTTTATGCCACACCATTACAGCAGCATTTTTTGGTAATATTTTCTGCTTAGAGTGTTGCTGATTCCCAGAAGCATCACATTGCCAGTTTCCCTTGAGATCTGGTAGTGATGCAGCTGAGGTTTGGGGTGCTTTGTTTTGGTTTATTTCTATAACAGTCTTCACAGTAAAAAAACACAGCAGTTACAAAAGGTTTTAGTGGGGAGCATCTGGAGGGGCACTAGTGGGAAATTTGATGAAAAATGGGTAAGGAGCTTAGAGTGGTAAATTTTTCCTGTACTCTTTCACAAAGGTTGATTACTTTTTTTAATATAATAAAGGATGAAATGGTTAAATACATCACAGTTTTGCCAATAATAGGTGTTGGTGTATAAGTCTAACTGGCAGTCAGACTGCCCAGGTTATTGATTTTGCTGTCTAATGGCTGAAAGAGATGTTATCTTGATTAATTAGAAGTCAAAAACAAATGCATCTTGCTTCTTTTAGCTCTCCTGGCATTTGCTTTCTTTTTTTTTTTTTCCTCCCTCACCAATGTTGTTGTACATGAACCTTTAAAATGTTTTAAACTAAAAAGCTATCAAGGTCAGCAGTATACAAGCCCTAGTGACTTTATTTCAGCTGTCAATGGGTCCTTAAAGCTTACACTGATTTTGGTGGTGGAAGGTACTCTTTTAAAAGCATGAGGCTATTCGTTTAACCTCAACAAATGAAAATACAGAAAGCTATTATTCTTAGTGATCTTGAAGTAACTTATCACCTCATTATGCTATTGGGAAGAAATGCTGACATGCTATCTGAGTATTGCTTTATCTGTTTACTGAAATCACATTTTCCTCTTGTGCAGTGTTTAGTGTGCTGCAAAGGTGTTTAGTGTTTAATGTGAATAAAGACCACTGCAACAGGGAAACGTATAAAAGTAGACAATTTCTATTAGCTACTCTGAATTATAATCAGTAAGATGGTACCAAAAAAAATGATAGATGATAGGGGACAAAAACGTCTAGGGTTAGTCAGCATAATTATAGTTATAATTTATCACATTGTAGTTATAATTTATCACATAGATAATCCCTTCCTGATGCTTTACATACTCTTAGAATGCTAAGCTCTAAGAAAAAATCTTATTGCATTTATAAATAGTTTACATCTGAGAGTTTACTTGAAGCACATGAGTAGTCTTTTTACTGTAGTTTTAGTTGTTTAATATGAGAATGATCTAGACCAAAAATTACCTTCAAACTATACAGAAATAGGATAGGATGTAAATCAAGGCAGCCCTGTGGTCATTTAATTGGCATTCTTACTATTTATGCTGGGCCATGCAGCTTCTTACTGTGCTGTTGAATACGAGGCATGACCACAAGTGCTACAACATTCATGGCCATTTTTTTCCACAGGCCTGCTGAAATACTGACCTCAGTTTTATTTAGTTGAAATTCATGCTAGAATTGCAGTAAATTTAGTGCTGCTGGTAACTGTGTCAGATTGGGTTCATTGGATAGTGGGTTTAGGTAGTAGCAAGAATAGGTGTCTTGCTTTGTGCTGCCACTGCATATCTTGTCTGATCTGAAAGAGCTTCATCTAGGGAGTGGTATAATTCAGTTATTCGGTTTTTATTTGGAAATTATCTTGGATAGGGTGCCTGCTAGTACCAGTTGTAATGCTGAATCCTGATCAGTAAAAACAGGACTGAAATTAACCCTTTATCAGTTGCAGGTAGTATATATCTGGTATGGATATGGTTGTTTTCATTCAGAAAAGCCATTGGCTCCTTGCCCTGTTACCAGTCACCACATCCATTTCCAATTCTTCGAGACAATGAACTGAACTGGAGGGCAAATTAACAGATACTAAGGAGCACATACCTAGGTTGCTGTTGTGATCATCATTATTTATTTATTTTTTTACTCTGGTCTCTATTTGAGTGTAACCCAAAGACTGACAGATTCTATCACAGTGTTCTAGGGTCTAATGTTTTGGGGTTTTTTTAAACAGAAACAAACAAAACCAACCCAGAGATGCTTAAAGCCTTTAGGGTTACAATTGAAACATTAAACAAATATAATATTTATTTTTATGTGGACATAAAATAGTGAAAAATGGCAAAGAGCAAGTGGCTTTGGGTTAGGTGTTGCATAAGTGTTGACACCAGCTCATATTATGTCACAACAGCCCAGGGGCCCTGAACAGTTGAGCATCCAAGGCACCAGGCTACTTCAAGACAACCCTGGCTCTGATGGAGGTGAGAGTGTCATGTTGCCCAGGTCCTCTCTTTTCCTCTGGCATTTTCCCTTGTTTCCAGGATGCTGCCCTTCTCACAGCTCCAAAGGAACATTTTTGTTCTAGGCGGTGTCACCCACCATTTGTGGAATAAAGGCAAAATAAAAACTGTGAAAGATTGATTCTGGAAGTTTACATGAGGGAAGCACAAAGTCTTTCTTCTGAGCCCTGGAATGGCTGTCAGAGGCCTGCCTCAGCTGTTAAGGGGCCTGGCTAATGCAGTCAGGTTTGCTCCATCTGCCATGGCTTTGAGTGACAGCCATGGCCCAGTGCACATGCACTGAAAACTAGCATCAGGGAATGACATACAGTTTGATAACATAAGATGCTGAGGTTTTTTGGCTCAAGTGAGATGTTCAGAGCTAATAGCCCTGTGAGCAGAGTTTCAGCTGTGATCTGTACCTTGAGATATCGGTTGTGTCTGGCTCAGGAAAAAGGGGAAAGAATGAAAGCTTATTTCTAGAAAGGTTTCCGATGAGCAGCATTTGTCATTGAAGGGGAAGATGGGTATAATTAGCTTGTCAGTCTAGTTTGGGCTGAGCTGGCTTTCTGTGGTAAGAAAGATGGACTAACTGCCAGAAGAGCTGACAGGCAGTCGATAATGCAGCAATTAATGTCATAAATAATTCTGGAACCAATTATATCAAAATGGACTCCAAGCTTTAAAAAGGAACAGAATTCTCTTATTCTTCCTGCTAACAGCAAGAAGCAGCTTTCATTTTTCTCTGTAATTACTTTTCATTGTATATGGCAATAAAGTAGGGGGTTTCTGTCCATATTTAAAACTTGTCTTTCTGGCCTTCCCCCACCTCCTGAACACTCTTTACCCCGTAGGACAAGGTTTTTACAGCAGATAGTCACTGAGGTGAATGTACAATCTTTTCATATGGCTGTTACTTGATAATTTCTGCTGTACCTAAATGACTAAGAGCCAAGTTTTCTCCAGTGTTTTGGAGAAAATAAAAGCACCAAACAATGGCATTTGTAAATAAAGACTTTTGAGAAATAAATTGATTTGTCTTATTTTAAAGGTTGCTCTGACTTGCTTACACTGAACTTATTGATTTTTTTTTTTCCTCCTTTCTTCCAGTACAGTTACAGCTATGGAATCTGAGCCAAGCTGTTCCCTTTATGCTGAAAATACAATTCAGAACAGCCCTGTGAGTTAATGGGTATTCCCTTACAAAAGACACCGAGTTACAAACACTCTCTGGAGTGATATTCTCCTTAGCTGTTACTCCATGTGCTGTAATACAGATGTAGATAATACAAAGCCTGTACTGGCAAAACACAATATTCATTTTGCTAGTGGTCTTTTCTGTAGTCACATCCGCTCTTGGCTTTGTTGTTTTGTTGGGTTTAAAAAAGGAAAAAAAAAGGAAAAAAAAAAGGACTGTAGAAGTAGTAAATTACTGTAGCATTCGTTCACAGCTTTGTTCAGAGCCTGACAAATGTTTCCAACTTTTCAACTATGGTGGCATTTACTCCTGGGAGGTTGGGGAAAACAGTTCATGAGGTTCCCACTGTTTTAAAACCAGAAACATCTGTTGGTGTCACACACAGTTTGTTGGCTGAGTCCAGGAGTAAAGAAATCCTGCAGCCGATCAACTCTCTCCTTAGCAGTAGGTGTCAGTATGGTGAGTGGTAATTACAACAGAGAGTTTTAGAGGATACATGATAATTAGGCCAGCTAACAAAAACATAAACACTGACATTTGCCATGCTTAAAACTAGACACATGTCTGCTGTGTCTGTATGTTGTTTCAGGCCATTACAAAAGAGCCATAACCAGTTTAATCAAGCTTCCAAGGAACAAAGGGTTTCAGATTTTGTATATACAGCTCACTGCTTTAGCAGGAAGAACGGGAGAAAGAGAGTGCTCTGTGTTGTGCAAAGCCCAGGCATGAAGTAGTGCAGAGCTGGGAGAGCTGGGTTCCCTTTCCAGCCCTGCTATGGGGATGCTGCTGAGTGACTGCTGGGAAACTAGTGTGTCTGTCATCACAGCATCCCCATGCTAGAGGGATAGAGAGCAGTCAACTCGCAAGGGCAGCGTGCATAGCAATGCATTTCAGAGCTTTTTAAACACTTGGAGATTGTCTGTAGGAAAGGGCAGTGGAAATGCAGCATTACTGAGGGGAGAGACCATCTGTTTCACATCTCATTAAGTAAGAACTATGTCCTGTTTCTACTCTGCAGCCCAGCAAGGCCTGAAAACCAGGAGCTGTGTTTAAACAATGTGAGCGCAGTTAAAAGTCCAGTATCTAGAAATTCAACTCAGGTTTGGTCCAAAAGACCCAACTCAGGACTTGTTAGTGTTAAGATTTTGGGAGAAATTTTTCAGTGATGTGTACAAAGTGTATTTTCAATGCTCTTGCTGTAATAATTTTCTTTGCTATCCTTCCGCATTTATAAAGTACTTCACTGTCCTCACTCCTCTGGTCGTTCAGTGCACTCTATGCAATAGAAAGAAGGGTTCAAAGATTTCCTTGTGTTCATAAATGGAAATTTACATGAGCTTAATTTACCCACCTTCATCTAATAATTCAGCTTTTCTATTCTAACTGCCAATATAATTGATGCTATTGTAGGAAACTTATGGCTAAGTGAGCCACTACTATGCTTGAAACAAGGAACAGATTTCCAGCTCATCAGGAAGGTGAGTTGTCAAAGATCAATTTATTGCCTAAGACTTCATCACTTGTATTCCTAAAAAAAACCCAACAACCCCCCCCCCCCAAAAAAACACCAAAACCAGAAAGCTTTTTATTTTATTCTTCAGTAGTTTTAAATAGTAATTTTTATTAGGTATATTTTAATGATTCCTAAAGAAAGTGAAAATCCAATGAGATATTTCATAGCCCTGAAAGGCAAATATAGGGTAAACTAATGGCACTACTTAGATCTTGCTCTTCCTTTTTCCTCTAAATGCCTGAAAATTGCTCTTTGTGTTGAGGTGATGTACAGAATCCAATGACTTTAGCACCTTGGTTTAGCTCAAGATGGAAGAGATTATTCTGTGTACATCAGGGTGTTATTTATTTTTATCTGTTGTTTGAAGTTGTACACAAAAATTCCAAGCTCTGTTTATTACTGAGACCATTGGAATCTTACATACTTGATATAATTTAGTGGATTAGGCCTGATAATACAATAGTGTCTGGGTTTTCTTCATGGTCTAGCATACTCAATCTTTTGAATTAACCTTGGCATATTAAAAAACTACGGTGTCCTATGTGCTAAACAAAAATGCAGCAGCAATGGTTTGAGTGGAGGTGGGGAAGGGGCAAAAATTCAGCTTCAGTAGGTAGATGAAAGAAGCTCACAGACATCAATATAATTGATGTGATTTTCAGGGTTTTTTTTTTTAATGGCTGACTGATTTACATAATCACGTAAATTTTTAAACATACTCCTCCTCTTTCCTTTAGGTATAATTAGCTGCCAGTCACATCAGAGTTGGGGTTCCTCTGCCTTTTACCACAGACACTCTTTTGCTGCATCACTGTTTTAATTTCTTAGATCTACCTTGTCAGAAGGGTCCAGCATGTCCAAACAATGACAGATTCTTCTGAAGCTCAGTTCTCTGTCACAGAGCTAATTAAGAAGCCAGGCTGATGGTGGGAAGAAGATGGAAGGGAAGGGGGTGGGCGGGGAGGGTAGGTGGGAAAAAAAGTCTTATTTTAGTTCAGCATATTTAGATCTTTGAAACCAGTTTGTACATATCACAGGCATTGATTCTGGAGATTTGAAAATCTTCATTAGGTAATTAAGTTGGAACTAAGGAGGTAATATTGTTCTCTTTGGAGCATGAGCTCAGAGGGTGATGACTTCTCATGTGAGTTTCTCCAGCCCTGTATCTGGAGGGATATTTCTGAATGACTTTAATAGAAACAGTAAATAACAGCATGAGTGCACAGGATATGAGTTTCTCCCTAGCACTTCTCTTATTGAGAGGAGTGTTTTATCTTCTGTGGTGTCTCCAGCAGCCAGACTAACATACATTTAGTTTTAAAGCATCTATCATACTTTATGGCTTTGGTAGATAGGCGTGCTTAAAAATATTTGGGTTCTTGATATATATTTTCTAGATATATTTAGATATATTTCTCCCATTCTAGATCAGTTCTTGAAATTAGGGGAAGATGAGTGAGTTAAAAATGGAACACAGAACAGGTTAATTGAGAATGTGCTAGTTACTCATAGCAAAACCTAGTATGTACCAGAATGTTAGCAGTTTGATTAACCTGTCTGGCTAAAAAGAGGAGGAAAAGAAGTCTAGTCTACAAAGGGACAGAGAGATCATACCTTCCAGAACTGAAAAAAAAAATAAGGAAAAGAGAAAAAAGACACAGTACATCCAAAAGGTATGCATGAGAGAGATGCTGAGATTGTCTTTTCTTATTAAAAGTAGAATCTGTTGATAATCTAATGCTAGGTACCTTTCTCTCAGGAGCTGTAATGCTTGCTTGCAGTTCTTCTAAATGGAAGAATAGTAAAGTCACTAAAAGAATTAGGGCATCCTGAGAGCATAATAATACTGTCTCATCCAGTTCCTTTTCAGAGTGGAGGGTAGAAGGGTGTTAAATTACTACCCAGAGCATTTAAGCATTTTCCTTTCAGGGATTTTTGCAGGATTAACACAGCTCTCCAGTAATATATTTGGATTTCACCCATGTTTTCCCCCAAGGAGCCTTTTTTTCTTGGCATACTCCAGGTGAGGTTAATTGCTCCTGATTCAACATTAGCAGGACTAAGTTTTCGCTCCTCCTGCTGATCAGGTTCAGTTTCCTTCCCTTGGTTAATGTGCCAAACACCAATCCACCTCCCTTACCTTCCCCAGTAACTGTGTTGAAATACATAAGACAATAAAAGAATACACTGTATAATCAAGAATGAAAAATAATATAATCTACCACAGTAAATCATAGCCAAGCAACACAGTTATAATAGAAATACCTTTCCTATGTCTGATCCACTAACACATACTTAGTCAGATAACAAATAACTTGTTCTTGGACGGAGTGCTCTGGATTTGATTTATCTCTGAGTGTAAGTAAATATGAAAAGGCTGCCAAATCTGCCTATATAAATCTCAGCTATCTCCAAATGTCATGTATGGGGAAAGTGAAAAGTTAAGAAGGTGTTTCTGTCCTAATAGGGTATGGAGGCAAAAGGTTCTGCTTTTAATTCTTAGGGATGCAATTTCTCTGCTTGATACCTGGGAAGAATTAAAGCAGAGCTAGAAAAAATTCATATACATATAGAGAGAGAGCCAAATTCTGCTCTTGTTTTTGCTGATGTAAATCTGGACTAGATCCACTAAATACTTTGGAATTAGCCTGGCTTTGTCCCAGTATAGCTGACAGCTAACTGAGAGCCTTTCAAATTAAATAATGGTTAAATCTCAGTGTTGTTAAGTTTTTTCATTTTGGTTACAGCAGTCATTGTTTGTTTGAACAAATGGAAGAAAATGAAATCATCTGAAGATATTTATATACTACTGCACAAATGAGAATAGAAAGAAGACTGGGCCAATATGAAAATCAAGAGTAAGAAAATAGTTTCCAGAACTATTGTTTGCATATGTGTTTTCTTGTCTGGAAGCACCACACCAAATTTAAGGGTCCATTTAGACAGGAAAGAGGAGGCATGCAGGACTGGATTATGCCACTTGAACTCAAGTATTAAGAAGTATTGTAATAAAGGCATAAATTCTGCCAGTTGGTTCGTTCTTGCCCATGGCTTTATACTTCTGTCACTTATTCAGTGGCCATCATTGGAGTTATTCCTGACTTGCACCAGGGTGGTGAATGTTAGAATGAGGCTGTCTCCTGCGTGG
Organism: Ceyx melanurus; assembly: GCA_024611195.1. NCBI lineage: Eukaryota > Metazoa > Chordata > Aves > Coraciiformes > Alcedinidae > Ceyx > Ceyx melanurus. Next base: position 5,445 of record JANHGL010019233.1, on the reverse strand, counting down.
GCTGGAGAACTGGATGCTCTGTGTGACAAAATGTGTCAGTTAGTATGAAGTACTTGCTGAGCCTCAGTACATTTGGGATTCAAAAGTAGTTTGTTTCCTCCAAGGTGGGGGGTTTTAGTTGAACATGTCATCCTACTCAAATTCATTAGATGAAAAGTGAGTATCATCTTACATTACATAAGTTCAGCTGGAATGTATACAATGTCAGCAGTATGGGAGAAGAAATCATGTGTTGAATACATCTAGTCTTGGGTCTCTGAAGGTCACTCCACTAAAGTAATATATAGTGCTAGTGCTAGTGGCTCAAGGTCAAGTCAGCTTGCTTTTCATAATGCATAAACCTGAAGCTGGCTCAGACACCAATCATCTGACCTAAACCTTGGAACAAATATTTTACTAAGTAAATCAGTGAGCATGCTGGCATTTCTATTAACCTTCAATGCACTGGTGACAGAAAATGAATAATGATAAATAATAACTCAGGCCAGTAAATCATGCTTAGCATCAGAGGCAAAAAAAAAAAAGAGAAAGAAAAGAAGAAAAGGAAAAAGGTCTGGTGTGCTGCCATCTGCTAGCTGGACAAACCTGTAGGGAGAAACCCACAACAAAGTGAAACATGCTTTCTCCTTCCCACAGCAGTTCCCTGGGCCTGAAAGCTAGGGGATGAGTTGTGGGAGAGATGGAGGGGGCTTTGTAAATCCTGGTGAAGGAAACACTTGCAAGTGAAAAGCTAAATGTACATGAACTACAGGGAGTCAGAGTAAGGAGTTGTTCAGTTACACAAGGTGGTAGGATTATTTGGCAAGCCTTGAAATGGATGAATTCTTTTCTTGTGCTGCCATCCCACTGTCTGACCATCAGGAGCTGTCTGATCATAAATGGAAGATAATAGACCTACAGCAATTTTCCAGGGCTGAGGAGATGCTTCTTTTCCTTCCCCAGCAATCTTTCATTTCCTTTTCTTCTGTTTTTCAGCTGTTTTGCTGTTGGGTAAGTTCACCATAGCCACACAACGGCCTTTAAAATATTAAGTCCATAAAGGAGGAAAAGCTGAAAGATTGACATTTAGATACTTCTCCTACCCTGTGAGACTTTCAAGTGTTCAGCTTCATTCATGTTTCTCATATCCTTTGGATTTTTATTTAGTCTAATTTTAGACAATACAAATCTGAATGTCATTGTATTATTTAATTTATTACAAGGAGAGTTTTTCCTAGTTGTGTTGTTCAATCATTTTCTCTCTACGAATTTACTCAGAATCTTTTTTTTTTTCCTTTCTTAACTATTTTTGAGGAAAGAAAAAAAAAAAGATTAATTAGTGGTTCAAACTACATGTTGATTTTAGTTCACCTCTCTAACTGGGAATGTATTTGTAATGGGTTGTCAGGTTGGAGACCTTGAGCACACTTAGTGCCCCTCAACAAGAAGGAAACAGCATCACATCAGGCTGCTGCTGCCAAAAACCATGCTGGACTCTCATTGAGCCAGTCTTGTCCTTTCACAAAAGGGTAAGCTGTGACCCTGGGAGTAGCACAAATATAGGGAGAAGAAGCAGAGATTGATGTTTGCTTTCTGCAGTATCACAGTGGGATGTATGTTCAGCACCTGCTATGGGTTGATAGAAAGAGTGGAATAAATAGGTGTGGCTGTGCGCACTTTGTTACTGTGCTTTAGTCTGTTGTGGTGTCACAAAAAAAACAAACCAACCAAATCTAACCCAGATACATGAGGAAGAATGAAGTGATTCCTGAGAGGAGAGGATAAACAGACTTAGGAGCTGTAATTCATTTTTTTTGGTCAGAAAGGTATAGAGCAGAGCTTGAACTTTTCAGTGACTAAAGACATTCTTTACCTTCACAGGCCTTTAGTCTGAAATGCAGGCAAGAGCCAGCCATGATGTTCAGATTTTATCTGAGTTCAGATTCCTGGCTGATCTTTGTCAGAAGAATCCTAGGTGCTTGCATCTAGTGTTCTTCTTGACCATTAATCTCTTTTGACAAAAATAAAAATAAACGTATTGTTCACCATCTGGACGTGTGTTATTTCCAATAATTGTGTTTAAATTATATTCTCAGTTGGATTGCAGTAATATGATAACACCATTCAAAATGCATTCACCATCTAACATTATAGAAAAAAAAAAAAAAGGTGAATTTACACTGTTCTAAAAGTATTTGGTATGTGTACATAATATTTTATCCTGAATGCAGCTCCTATTAATTTGTGTTCTTTTTCCTTCCATGTGTAAATGTTTCTATGAATCTCATTCTCACATCCATCCTCCAGAAGGCTTCCTACTCAAAAAAATATTAATAAATTAATATTTGTTGTAGTTCTTATGCAGGAAGTGGAAAATAACTTCTATATATACTCCTATTTCATTCTTTAAACTTAGAATGTACTTTTTGATTCAGTACTCTGTAACTCAACGTACATACAAATGCAAATACTTCTAAGTGATTCTTGACAAGTGGAGCATATTAGGTCAAGTACTTCACAATTTGAAATCTCTTCTTCTCTCTTTAGTTATGAGCCAATTCACATTTGAGATCTGATGTTCAATGAAATGTGTGAACTGTTCACTTTGTTTGGAAATTGCTAACACATGAACAAAAGCAAGACAATGAACTGGTCTACCAATGTCTAGAACTAAATATAATCAAAGACAAAATTTATAGAGGATTCATAATATTTTAATGGTGTAATTAAATTAATTGTTTTATTAAAGGTTTGTTTCAGGAAAAAATACCAGAATCTCAGAAGGCATCAGCAGTTTATTCCACTAAAATGTATATATGGACACTACTTCCAAGAGAAAACTTCTTATTCTGAGAAATTACATAGTTAGCTGCTGCATTTCACAGCCCTCTTTAGGAAAAATAAGCCTTATCCTAAAGGGACCATCACTAAACAGAATTTATTCTGTCCTTTCCTACATTCTGACTTGCCCTTGAGAAGACATTGCCCTTTAAGTAATATTAAGCTTAGCTTGTATATATATATGTTAGGTGTCTAACATGACCATTCATAGTCATTCATAGGACAAATTAATTTTCAAGCATCTCTGTCTTTTTTTTTTTTTAACAGAATAGAAATAATTTAACTAAGACTGAATAAGCTCTAAAAAGGATAATAAAATTAGTTGGATAATAATAGTTGTGCATAGTATCTGTCTCTATACATCCCCCCAAAAAATAATTTTCCAGATATGATAATCAGGGAGTGAGTGTAATATTAGGACAGAAAAGAAAGTAAGTATCCTATGACATTGCATCTACCTAGTTTACAGAATTGCAACTACCTAGTTTACATATTTGAAAATTACCGGGGTAATAATATGTATTTTATCTTCTAGAATGTTTATGCTCTCTCTGAAATCTCAAAATAATATGTTAAGTACCTGGGCTGCAAATCTTCTCTACTTGCATGCAGAGAGGAAGCAGCCTTCTCCCTGCCTGCATTGCTGGCATGTGAGGAAGGGGGTTAAAAAAAAAATATTTTAAAAATCCAGAAAGGATTTCAGGCTTTTTTTTTTTTTTCATTGATAGGTCTGTGACTGATGGCATTGAAATTCATGTCACAAATAAATGATTGGCCCTTCAACTATTTTACACATCCTTCCAGGCAGGCAAATGTGATATATAGCATTCACAGACATCTCAATGAAAATAATCATGTTATCACAATATATCATGTTACACTAGTATATGTTCAGGTCATATAATTTACTGTCAGTGGTGTGAGGATTAACAGGGCTAAATTATATGGATGCAGTTTGGGTGCATTATGCTGATGCCTTGGACTTTAAAATGTTAATATTGCAAATGAAAGGTACACTTTGTGTAGCATAAATCTAAGTGTCTATTCTTCCTATGTGCTCAATAAATACACTTCTCATCAACTTTTAATTATGCTGTTTGCATTATTCTGTCCTGAAGAGGATAACACTCTGTAAATCATCCACTTCTAATGTACGCCACAGCATAAGTTTAGTTAATTAAACCATATATTTTATTAGTACTTGCACTTCCATCTTGTAAAGCTGCTGGGAAAAAAATAACATAGAGAAGATTTTATTTATTGCATCTGAATTTAAGATGACATTAGAAAAGTTGAACAGGGTTAGATGTGAATATTGCTAGATAGCTTACTTATAAATATCCAATCTCAGAAAGTGTCTACCTATTGCTACAAGAGTAGGGTAATGGTTGGTATTAAATCAGGTATATGCTCATTCCACTTAGTGGAATTAGGAGGTTCTTCTTTCTGTTCTTCTCACTTTTGAATTTTCACTTTTTTTATTGGACCCAGTGCCTTGTCCTGTTTTAAAAAGCATAATTTTCAGAGCAGGGCCATCTAATCATCCAATGTGGGTACGAGGGCAGTGGAGAGTCTTTCAACTTTGAGGATCACAGGAGATGCCATGATGATGGCATCTAAAAAATAGTAATAAAATATTGTGTTACAGAAGCCTAATCGCACAAGAAGTGTAATTATTTGCCATAGCATCTATATCTGTCTGAAGATTAAAACCAGCTTTGATTACAGTCCCTAGTATTTCTGTTCAGATGGGGAAAAAAAAAATAAAACAATAGTTTGAACTTGTAGGTACAAGTGCCCAGAGAGAATATTTGACTTCAAGAGACTGTTTCTGGTTGACATAAAGATGACATCATACTGCCAAATATGAACTAAAGCCCCTGAATGACTTAACACCAGCTTGAATGTCTACATAAAACTTTTTCAGAGGGATTTTATCTGCAGAGTGGTTTGAAATTAAACGTGTATTTAGGATTGTGTTCCTTGAGGCCAAGTAAATTTGCTCCACCTACAGAGTGTACAGTTACACAGTGTGCTCATTTGCAAGTACAACACTGCTGAGTAACAGGGAGAGTGTTACATTTTGGTCCCTAGATCTTCTTTTCCTTATCTCAGAAGTGTATTAGGAAAAAAAACCCCTCATAAAATGGCAACTTCCTAACATCAAATTACAATGCAAGAAAAAAAAATAATTCAAAAGACATCCCAAATAACAACAAACCCTGGAGTACATTGTTCAAGAAACTAGTTAGGGTGGTCAAGAAATTACATTATTAGGATCAAGCTGACCTGGGTTTGGTTGGAGTTAATTATTACAAACAGCTGAGAAAGGCTGCAGCTGGGAGTGGCCACAGCCAGGGTAAAAACTGAACCAGCCAGTGTTTGATACCATCCTGAGTCCTGCCCTAGATAAGAGTAGGGCTGGCCATGGGTCTGTCTTCAACTTCAGTGGGTAGCTTCTTTGTGGTTGGAGCAGACAAAGTTGGTGTCTCAGACACAGGAATCACAGAATCACAGAAATTAGGGGCTGGAAGGGACCTAGAAAATTATCTAGTCCAACCCCCCTGCCTGAGCAGGATCACCTAGACCAAGTCTCCCAGGAACAGATCCAGGTGGGTCTTAAGT
>JANHGL010019232.1:5855-65454 GCA_024611195.1 Ceyx melanurus | reverse complement strand
CCAATAATAAAATAATTCTTGTAAAATAATAAGATAGGAGAGGTTTTCCATACTTACGTCTTTAATTTTCACAGACTTTTTTTTTCTCATCAAATATTGACAAAATAACAAAACTGGGACAAAAGTTGGAACTGGTGGCAAGCCTTCTCAGTAGATCTCTAAAGACCAGCAAATGTGCAGAAAAACAATTGAACAATAAATAAGAATGGCAATTTTACTCTAAAAAACCTTACCCTAAGACCTGCATTTTTTTCCAGAAGTTGTTTTGTAAAATTTTGTTAAAGTATTTTCTGTTTTACTAAATAATTGTGGGTTCATTTTTTTCTTCTTGGTTGGAAAGATAAAATACAAATTGCATTAGGAACTTCACATAGAACTCTATATTGCAATTATCTTTATTGACTATTCATATGATTGTCATTAACATCTTGCATGAAATATAACGGTATTGAGGAAGAGATTACTAAGAACAGAATGATGGGAACAAATTTATTAACATTATTACAAGTAAAATATAGAGAAACAAAAATAAAAGAAAAAAAACAGAAAAAAATACAGCTATTTATATAGATATACAAAAATCAGAAAAAAACCCCAGATATATTAGTTACTTCTGTAGTTATTAGAATAAACTTTATCTGTGTTCGATTTGATGGTTCTGAGAGACAGCTGAGAATGGTGGAACAGCCATGAAAGACCCATACCAGACTACACAACATGCTCAAAAAACACTTTGTAAGAAGGCATGAAGTTTTTTGGGGAAGATAGCAAAAGTCTCTAAATTGCATTACTCATTGCAGACCCATTCCATAGTAGAGGACACTGGAATAGTGAGCTATAAATCTGAGGAAACACTTTGAAGCAGCGTGAGACAATATGGCAGTCTCCCAAGCGGCATTCAACATGAACTGATATATTTTTTCAGACATTATACTCAGTGGCTCTTAAACTACAATGCTGGATCAAAAAAAGCAAGTGGCACAAAGTTCCGAGGAAACCGTTCTGGCAGAAAACAGAAAAGAGCCGTCCTAAAGCACTGGACAACCACAGGTCATAGATTTTCCACATACCCAAATAGTTTCAGAGATCCTGATGGACTAGGACGAGAAAAATTCTTTTTCTTGAAATCTGGTTGCACATTTCAGTTAACATCACTAGGAAGGAATGCTATGGAAAGTAATCCTAGACATTTTTAACTGTTGTGCCACTGACTGCTGAGTCTGTGTGAATTCAATGTGTTTTGTTTGTTGTTGGTTTTTTTTTTTGTAGGAATAGTCACAGTCTAAAATAAGTCTTCTTACTATGTAAATGTAGCTATAATTATTCCCACTTTGCTGTGGGAAATAGCACTGAAGCTACCACTTCATCTGTTGTCAAGTGTGCAAAAGACAAATTGCAGATTCATTGTGGACAAATTCAAGAAATGCAACTAAAAAGTTTATAGTGTGATTTTATGTAATTTTCCCCAATAACATACTTGATATATTTGAATATGTATTACCAGCAGCAGCCTCACTTTCTGACAGTTTGTGGTTAAATATCTCATAAAAGCTAACTCACTTGTTCTATTCTGAACTCACTACATTCATGCTGACAGCCCAAATTATAGTATTTTATTATATTGCATCTTTACTGTGTATTTTATTTATCTCTGTTGTGCCTTCTAGTTTTTGGCATCTATTCAAAACCTTTACCTGTGTTTTCCTGCTGCTCTGGGGGTTTTTGTAGTTTGTTTTGCTTTGTACTCAGCACAGTATCTTTTACTTTCATATGCTACAAAGTTCATTAATTTAGAGAGCTTATACAGTCCCTCCATGACACCAAATTGTGCTTCTGAATTGCTACACAGCTGCAAACTGCAAAGATAGCTTGTATATTAAATCACCAGTTTTGGCAACCTCTGAAATGCTGTTCATAAATATACTCTCTTATGGCATAAAAGCAGCTTAATTTAGCAGTTAAATTTTTAACTGAAATGTCACAGCAAATATGTATGTTACCTATAAGCAGTTCACGATTACAACTGATTTGCACAACGTCCATTACTGTTTGTTAGAACTTCATGTCTTCATTCCTTCTGCCTCTTCACAGGTGCTGATAACATAGCATCCATAAAAGCTGGAACTTTTCATGGGACATCTAAATTTGCTCACTGGTGTAACAGTGATATTGACCTCATTGTTTCTGAATTTCATTGGAAGAGAACATTCTTCTGACAGCTTTAACAATGAATGCCTTAATTTGGCAATACATTGCATTGTGTGGCTCTTAGAAGTACTTTGTCTTCAGTTAACTTAGGTTTTCCTCTAGAGTCTGAGATTACAGCCCACTCTCACCATGGGTATAAAAGAAGATGCTTCTAATTCACTTCAACAGTTGCACAGACATGAAGAGTTAGTGACCTTTGTTTGATGACGTTTAACTTTATCATTCTTCATATCCATTGCAAAACCTTGTCTGTCTTAATTTTTATGAAGAGATTTCTGTCAATGATTTTACTTATTTGCTTGTCTCCGTGGAAGCCTATTTCTAAATATCTTTTGAAGACAGAGATTTATCCTTTTTTGTTTGGGTGAGATTTTATAGGGGGTCATAAGCACCTACATCTGGTAAAACTAGAATGGAGGTGATAATGACCCTTTGAAATCAAAAGTGAGATGACAGAGTTGAATCTACTACATTCATATCAGAGAGAGCCCTATTTTTTACTTTAATACTTTTTAATGGGACTAGTTAATTATTTTGCTGAACATATCTGCTGAATAAAAGATTGTGCTGTGAAGAGTTAGCTTCTTCCTGCGCTGATCACTTTAATCAGAATCACCCTTCTTCAACAGAGAGACAACATGGTCCCATGTTCCTCAGGCAGCCATGTCCTATCAATCATCTGCTTCCTTTCTCAACTGCAGTATAATGTCCTCTTCTGCCTTTTTTCTGTCTCTTCTCCATTGCATGTGGTATGGTTTTATGCTTATATACAAACTCCATCTCCTGCCTCTTGATTTTATGATGCATCTGCTTTTATGTTGTACTTGTAGGGATACATTTGTACAGTGCTGATGATAAACCTCTTCTGGCTCAGCAGGAAGCTGTTCCTCACAGCAATTATACCTGCTGGCTTTCTTTCAATTTTTCTTCACCTACTCAAGAAATTGTATTTTCTGAAACCCTATGAATTCTCCCTTAAAGTCTTACATGACTCAATGTATGCAATCATCTCTTTTCCATCCATCTTCTGTTTTCTATCATGCTTTTCATTTTGTTAGATATTTGGTGCATTTACTCATATATTATCTACTCTGATACTTTATATTTTCCCCCACTACTTCAATTGTTATTTTCTTTAAAATTTTCAGAGTTTACAAGAAATAAGTTAAACAACTTGCACTGATTTTAGAAACTACTATTCATTTTAATGTGAGTTTTCTGGCTATCTTCCTAGCAACTCTAAAAATACAGGGTCTGGTGGGTATCATTTATTTTTTTTGTATCTTCTTTCAACAGTAGTTTAGAATCACTTATTTAAAATAATAATATTTTTAAAAGTTTTTTCTATTTTTTTTTTGATCTTACACTTTTATGACTAATAGCTGAGGGACCAAAAATGATATTTTCATGCAAGTTAGAGTAGTTGAGCTCTGCATGTCCAGATTCAGAGCAAATTAAAAAAGATTAGTCATTTTCCCTTGAGTCACAGCCAAATTTTGCCCTTGCTTTTATTGTTGCAGTCTATGGTGGTCTTGTCTATAGCAGATGAGCACACGTCTTGAATAATGAATAAGTCTGCCATCAAAAATATGCAAATCTCATTCTTCATTTAGGTATTTAGACATATCAATTTCTATTTCCTAAATCCTCTCTTCTAACTTGAGCTATTAATGATGTTAAGACAATTATCTAACTCTACCAGATTGCCTATTGTTCATCCAACAGAAATCTTACTTTTACTAGGATGTCAAACAATTTTGTATTTTTTTAAATATATCATTTCCTTATTCTTCTGTGTGCTTCTGTATCTAAAGTAAGTGTCTCTACAGCTATAAAAAATGAAGGTTTGTCTGAAAAAAAAATTAATTCTTATAGACCATCAGATATAACTAAGAAGAACAGGTGAGCTTTTAGACTTTTAAACCCTTCATCTATACCTTAATCTAGTGTTCTTTCCAACAAGACTGAAATCCAATGTCACACTTCGGTCATTTAAAAAAAATAAAATTAAAATGTCATTTTCCATCCTCTTTGTGTTATCTCACCTGGGCACTTTTGTGCCCATTTTTTATTCCAGACATCAAGCCAATTCTCACATAGCTACAATTTCTAGTGCAATTGAAGACAGCAGGTTTTAGTTACTTGTCATATTTGCTTTTAAAGTCAATCCAGCAGTTTATAAAATATGAAATTGAACATTAGAAATACCCATTGTAAATGAGAACATGAAATCTTTATTCAAGGCCAGACTAAGATTATCCCTTATGTAATTTCAGGGGAAAAAAATAATGGAAGGAATTTATATCATAATATACAGGCAGCCAGCTGCTGCTAAGGTCCTGAATGCTTCCTATGACGCAGAAGACCAGATGTCAGAGCCCTGAGTCACTTTCCCAGCCCAGTAAGGAAGCTGGCCACAGAGAAGAAAATTCAGATTCCAAAAGGCTAGGGTGCTTAAATGCATGTAAGTTACTGCAACCTCTGTTTCAGAGGTAATACCTACAGTATCACTTACTGTGAGCAAACAACAGGATTACATGCACTGTCTACCATCGCTTCTTAGGCAAATAAACTATGATTGGAGCCCAGGTCACCATATGTCCCTTCCAAGTCTTATGCATTGAGGAAGAGTATTTGCCAAAATTACTAATATCCTAATCTTTTCTATTTAATTCCATTAATGCTGAAAGCTTCATGTAAAGTAAGTACAAATAAATAAACTAAACTAAAGCTACACAAGTAGAAAAATGAAAAACAAAACAACAACAACTAAAACAACAACAACAAAAAAACACACCAAAGAAACCCAAACACAAAAAACTCCAAACCTGTAGGTGGGGAAAACAGGCTAGTTGCAGCATGATTCCATTTTGCTACCCTTATTCACACTATGTCAAAATTTATCTCCAAGTCCTGAAAATGTCTCAAGGCAGCTAAGTTTTCATTGGAAGTCTGACTGGAGTATTTTTGCAGGATCAGGGTCTACCTCATCACATGGTCCTACCAACATGAATTACACTAGTTATAAGTACAATTCTAATACAAATTAATTATAGCACGTACTCAAATATTTATCAAAATGCTTCTCAACCTAGTAATTCTAGTCTATAGAATTGTGAGATATGAAATAGATTAAATATTTTACCTTAGAAGCAGATTCCAGTCCTTTTGACTCTTGAAACACAGGATTTAATATTGTTTCTAAGTGGCGACCATTCATCTGGCAAGTGGAACTTGCATAGTGAGAGGCCTTCCTGAATTACAAATGCATGGAAAGTTCTATCTCAGAATGCAATTACAAATATCAATACTTGCTATTCAAAGCAGCATCTCTAAAATAAAACTCTTTAATTTCAGATTATAATTGAAAATGTAACCAAATTATATTCTATCACTTTTGGCACGACTGACAAATACAGGAACTAATCCTGTACCTGCTACTCACATTAAAGCTAATGCAAGTAATCTCATTCAGATTAAGAATGTATAAATAAAGATTATTTAAGTAAGTCAATATTACAGAATAAGGTGGATAAATTCTCTGAAATTTAATTATACAATCCATTTATTTAGTTTCTTTCTCTAAGGTATGTGGTTTCACATGCCCAACTGAAGCCAAAAGTACACCTGAGAATACAAGATTTTAAATAACAGATACTGCACAAGGTACACTCAGCAACCCTTATACCACTTGTTGATCTTACCAAAAAGCAGCCCCCAAGACCTTCATGTAACCCTCAATTCATGTTCTCTCACATGTTCACAGAGTCTAGCAGGCTCCTGACACAAGCACAGGTTAGTGTTGAGACCTTATGAACTATTACTTAATCAGGTATAGCATACTGACATAACCAGTCCCATTTAGAGGGAAAGAGACAGATGTTGGCAAGATTACACCTAGAATTTTATTCTCTATTTTTCTGCCTCAGTTTTAGATCCTCACCCCATCACTCCTCAGCCACAGCACAGAGGACTAATCAATAAATGGCATTACAACTAAGGCAATAACATCAAAGGAGCACTTCAGTAAGAAAAAGTTTTTAAAATCCTATCACCATTCTCCTTTTAGAGCAGAATAAAAATGCTATGGATAAAAATTGGTTACATTTGAACTATAGTTTTCCAAGGTGTCTGATACTTCCACAGATTTGCATGCTTAAAAACTGGACTTCTTGCCAGCCCTCACTAATAGATCAGTGCTATATGAAATCCTCAGTCCCTCAGGTGGGAAGGTAAAGGCAATTAGTTTTCAAAGTTAAAAGTAGAGTTTTGTGGATTTACTCCCAATTCATATCATCACTCTCAGAAGGATAAGTATTTTTATACAATTTGTTTAAAAAATAAGCAGGCCATATCTAGATTGAACATGTGTCTTCTGTGCAAGACTAATAATCACATTTCACTAAAAATTTAGTAAGTCTATCGTGTAAATGAAGGACTCCCTAAGCACACATTAGCAAGAGAGACCATAGCAATCTATCATTTCAATGATCCCTGAACAACAGGATCTTTAAGTAATTTTTATAGAGACTATGATAGCTTCATAGGAATTATTACAAGTTGCATAGGCAAAAAAATACAGAATAAAATGAATCAAAATAGGCTGTAGTCTGTTGTATTAATTCATATATGATCAAACATTGAAAGCAGCTTTGCAAAAATTCATAGACACTGTGATGGCACGTGAGTTACTAAAGTGTCACATATGTGCTAACCATATTGAGAAAAACTAAATGGAGATTATGTTGCTAAATTAAAATATAAATAAATCTAAAAGAATTCATCTTTCAGAAAAAACAGAACTAAACACTGTACTCCTCCTTATATATTGAAAGAAGTATGCACATCTCTGTATTAGCCTAACTGGCCTCACAGTCAACCTACGACCTACCAGCCCTGTGAGTTAACTCTGTAAGAACAGAAGAGTCTGATTTTTATTTTTACTTTTTTTTTTTTCTTTTTTTTTTTAAGATATACCCAAAATCTTAATGCATGGCATATTCTGCTATAGGCAGAAATAGGTGTTCTGGCATTATTTGGGTTATAAATCTTTTACCATCACCTCCGTCATTTGTCTTTGTGTACCATCTTACAGATAATCATAATACATTTGTCAATTAGGACAATGTTAGGAAACTACACTAGCCTTCTGCTGAAGGAATAATTCTGATTTTAAGCAAATATTTCTCCTTTTTACAGAACTCTTAAACAAGACACTTAAAATTAAATACTTCAAAGATAGTGGGAGCAAAAAACAAACAAACAAAACAGGCAAAAACTTTTTAGTCTTAGTTTCTTGAAACATGCAATATCAGATGTTCTGACATTTTTTTAAGCTTGCTTTCATTTTTTCCCTGACAAAAATGTTGAGCAAGTGTTAGGAATTATTCTAATTTCTCAAAGATTTATTTTGTGATGAGTATACTGTGAATAGTAAAAAACTCCATCCTACCCTTATAGCTATCTTTTTCTTAACATCATGCACGATGTAAATATTTACATCCTCATGCTTCACTCTACTTCCCTGTATAATGATATGCTGCCATACCTACATTGTCTTTATCTAAAGTCTGATTCATTAATGATTAATGCACACTGAGAAGCGCACTTAAAAGCATATGAGAAACAGCTTTTGCAAAAGCATCATAAATGAAGTGTTGTTATAAGAAAATTCAAATTTTCTGTAAGAAAAGGTACAATTACATTCATATGTTTTTCTTAAACACTAGAAAGAATGATAATGAAAGTTTTTAATGGGCAAAAATGCACTGCTATCCACATTTAAGTACTGAAGAGATAATCTAGTAAAGATTCTATTTATAACATCATATATTTGTGATCTGTATAAGGATAGGCTTAAACTGATCCTTACCAGACAACTGAGGGTTAAAATCTGCATCTCTGCTTTGTTCCTGCTCTCCTATGCCAAGGTGCAACAAAGAGGCCTAGCTCCAGGTGCTACGATGTGCCATATGTGCTGCATTTCCTGCACACGCTAGGAGTGGAGAGCAGCATTTCCAGGTTTACAGCTAGTCTGATTTTCTTGCTTTTTGTCAGTTTAAGCCTGCCCCCTCCTGTTGTTTATACATGTTATCTAATTTAGTCTTTTTTTTTTTGGTTTATATATATAAGAAGGACAACTAAAACTATTCAATAAAAAGGCACAGGAATGGAAAATGGAAGTATTCCCTGAAAGACTTAGAGCCAAATTCAGCCCTTTGGAGAATCTGCTCATGGAAGCATGAAATTTTCACAGATGTCCGAGTAGCGCGAGGGTAGAATGACTGACATGTTCTGCTGCCCTTGCTATTCAGAACATTTTTATGGGCTCTGGGTGTGGGAGGGGCTCCTCTTTCACAGTATTTCAAAACACAAATCAGCCTGGCCATTTTCAAAAGGGGAAGACATAAACTAAAAATGCTGACCCATATGCTGAGCTTTAGCCTCTGTGAGTGGTCCTGCTGACTTTGAAGGGGCTGTTCATATGTGAAGGCTACAGCATTTGGCATGGACTCAGTTGTATGGTCAGATTTTAGGAGGCACCTCAGACTAACTGGTTCTGAAATCTGCCCTGAAGGGACAACAATGACCATGGGAGGCAGTGGCACTGTGGGTCATGCTGCAGCTGTACTCTACTGAGTTTCAACAGCAGTGATGCTTACACAGAGAGGAAAAGAATAGAAAATGAGTTTTTAGGCTGTTATTATAGCTGCCATGCAGCATAACATCTACTACAAGAACACCATACATTCAAAGAGTAGTTCCTCACACATGCACAGAACAAGCGTATTCACCCAGGTTTGCAGAGGCAGTAAGACAGGAATCACTGGCAGCAGTTGTCCTTCAGCCACTACTTCCCTTTGGGATTTGGCATGATGATGAATGTCTAAATACTGCCAGAAACAACAGAACAATGAAATAAGTCCAATGCTACAGACTAATCACTTCTCTGGTTAATTTGAAAACTACAAGTTTACAAAAGCAACTAGCATTGATAAATATTTTGTTTTTGTTATAAGTACTGTGAACCAGATTTCAAATATTTCTAACCAAATCTCCCCCCAAAAGACCAAAACATTTTAAAATAAATTCCACTCATAAGCCCATTTTTAACAACCAAGGTTTTGTGTCTATAAAACCAGGGCTCAAGGTCACAAGTGCTAATCCAAAAGACACTACTTGCAAAAAAACCCAATACACTTAATATCACAATCCTATTTGATTTCCAGATTCTGGTCAGTAAGATTGTTTTCTCTCCACATTCACATAATTAAGTAACAGTGAATCTCTTATTAAGTACAAGACCTGATTCTCTTCTCACATGAATTGACAGCGAAGTTGCTGGCTGAAGTTTGGAACTGATCATGCTATTTATAGCTAACATATATAAAATGCTGGAGTTTGGCTGGATTTTATTTTATTTTTCCACAGGAAAAAGATCTGGTAGTGTACATCTGTTTCACAGTAAAAACAAGATATTAATATTACCCAGTAATTCAGCTGCTTCCCAGCCTTTGGGAAACTTGGTAAAGTGAGCAGACTCCATTTTCATATTTATTAATTCGACCAGCTTCCTCTTGAGGAATTTACATGACAATAATAAAATAAAAAAAAAAAATTACATTTTCATGTAAGTTAGAGTCTGTTTTGGTTTTTGGGTTTTTTTCCAAATAGCTTTCCAGAGTAATAAATATTATGCGGTTATAAAGCTACACTCTGTACTAAGAGTTAGGTGCTGAGTGGCTGTTTAGTAAGGAAAATATAGTAAACCAATATAATAATTACACAAAATGGAATTCAATACAATTCCAGCATGTTACATTGAATGTCAATCATCAGGTACAAAAACAAACAAACAAAAAAACCAAAACAACACAATTGTGAGATAGTGTATTAACAATAACTCACAGCAACATTAGAAAAAAAAAATAAATTCCTTTTTATACTGAATACATTCACCACCAATAAAGCAGGAAGAACTTTCTTGTTATAGAAACAGACTGGTGCAGGAAAAATACCTTCTGGAATTTGAGCTGAAAAATAGAAAATAATTCTACTTTATTTTTCTCTCAGGAGACATATTTAAATTATCAAGGCAAAGACTCAAAAGGAAGCTATTGAATATTAGTTTTATCAATTATATCCACTTTTTGATATAATCAGCTACCTTGATTTCAACCACTCCTGCTTTTGCTGTCTCTCAACCATTCTTTCAGTATGTCAGCACAAATCAAAAGATGACCAAGGGATTATATGCACTGGTCCCTCAATTCAAGTTCAGAACAAGCTAAACAAATGCAACATTCATCCTGCCAGAGCACTGGAAAAGGGCCTTGGTGTAAATGCAATGCAAAGTCTTCAAGCTATGGCCCAGGGGAAGATTTAAATAGTGCCTACACCTTTGAGTTACCCTCCATGTGTATCCTCAAACCATTGACTCAACTATAAATGTCTTGTCCCAGCACGAGGAGAATTTAGATTTTTACCCTGGAGCTGGCTGGCCGAGAACACAGTTGTTTCAAGCTCTTAGTCAAAGGTTTGTAAGTGACTCAGATACAGCAGTGGGTCCCAAGAGTCAAAAGTTTACTCTTTCAGTGAATGGATGAAAACTGCTTCTTGAAACCAGGACTACAGACAAACTAAACCATTCACACTGTGTGCGAGATATTGTGGGATACACAGAGTTAATTGCTCACAAGGTCTATCACCGTTCAGAGGTGATCTACATAGTTCAAAGTAATATCTTCCTCTTAGAGGAAGTTGTCAGTGTCTGATGGGTTTTTATTACAATTGCTCACTATAAAACGCACTATTTAATTAGTAGCATGAAAATGATTCTAGCATAAAGGAAGAAGGGGAAATGGGACCTCTCCACCTTTTTAACAGTTAATGCACTTGTGCACATAAAAATACAATGCTTTTTCATATATATTTTTAATGATGCATTGCATTTTCTTAGATCTATGGGATATAATTTATCTGTTGATATCCTTATGATGCAATATGTAAAGCAATATATGATTGAAATATATAATATAAATGTATGTCAAATTCTTTAGATATTGGACAAGAAAACATTAGTGATTTTGTGCCAGACTTGACAGTCCAATGGCTAAGTACTCGGCTTCTAAAATGTGCTTATCTTCTTAAGACATTTCATGTTGAACTTCTAAGATAACTATTTACAAAATGATTCTTCAATGCTGTGTATAATCTGGAACTTGACTTATTTTTTAACCAACCAACCAGATTTCAAAATATCATTCTTGGCAATAAAACAATTGTCAATATAAACTAACACAGTGCATGCCAGAAAACACCAGGTTTTCATCAAAGCAGGGCACAAATAAGACTTTTTGACAAATAGAGCTTTTTTGGTGTGCATCTTAGAACCTATACACTTACAGTGTATATGGCCATTCAATATTTATATGCACTATCAATTAAACAATTTAACATAATGTGAATTTCCTTACCCTGAATGAAAACTCTTGTAGTAGGACAACCATATCTATGGGGAAAGAAGTGTTAGTTGGAAAGAGGTCAGATCAGACAGATGGCAGAGAAAAGGGGATCAGTGAAATGTTCAGTGTTGAAAAGTTTCAGTAGCAATTTAACATTTTAAAGGACAAAGAAATTGGTACGATTCTTCAGCTTCTGATATATTAGAAAAACACAGAATTGTATGGCATAAACAAAATGTATTTTTCTCAATTAAACTGAATAAATATAATCACCTGTATTTTGGAGAAAATTATATGAAATATTTAGTGAAACACAGTATCATAATGCATATATTATCTTAACATACAATCCAAAATCTTTTTCTCTGTTTTCCAAATGATTATACACTATATATATGTATGCATAAATCATGCCTTTTGATTTCCTTAACTTTTAAGGTAAGTTTTTAAAGTAGGATAATTTAATTCTTACTATTTTTATTATCTGTATGACCAGCTATAACTTTCAACTTTTTAACTATGATAAAATTGTGACAGATTCAGTTCAGTTGTGTGATCAATAGACTGCACACTTCTAGTCGTTGCTCTTTATTTGATGTAGCACTGCTCACAAAAACTTGAGATAAACCATCAGACAACTGTTTTCATGTTTCATGCGCTGAGCTTGTGGATGCCCAGTGAAACCCTAAAGTAAAGATTTAATGAGATATAATCAAGCTATGAAACAATGATTGAAGCACATCCGTTTCTATAGCCAACAACTTAAAATGTCAATGTGGTCCCATCATCCAGACACTTTGACTGCCCATCTGAGCAACACTAGGAAATTTATAAATTTGACAATGAAGCTCTGGCTCAAACAGCTCATCCATAGCGCTCAGGGAGATAAGCAGCAGTTAATAGTGCAACAAGCATCTGCTGAGACACTGCGGCAATCCTGACAAACCATGGTGAAATCAGTTAACTTTTGCAGACCTGCTGAACAGTTCAGGGGAAATATTTTAGATAGCCACACTATCTGATCTCCTGTGAACATTTTCATGTTAAACCCAAGTCATGTATATGTACATACTCTCCTTATTGGCTCCTATCCAGCTCAAGCACATGGACAATATGGATCCCACCATGCCAGTCATCATGCATTACAATTATTTTCATTTGTGCTGCCACAAATAAAGAATTACAGATAAAAGTGGTACCTCTGGTATGAAATCTAGCTTTTGTTGTTAAGATAATTTCTTTGCCCAGTGACATAAAAGTGATCAGTATGCTATTATGTGGATAAAACAATTAAAAAGTTTCTCAGAACTAACTCTGTCATCTTGGACAGCAAAATTACTGCTGCAAAAAGCCACCAGCACATTTGTTTTCATTATACCCAAATGCATCATCCTCATCAAAATGATAATTTGACAGGCTTTTTTTTGTCCAACTTACAACAATCTATCCATGTCAGTGTTTATTATCTTATTGTCATGAAAGCTCCTATGCAGCCTGCCAGTTCATTATCTGTACATGAGTTTAAAGCAGTATTTTTGCCTCATCAGAAATGCCAAGCAACTTATCATTTTGCATTTGACAAAATTATTTTGTAATAGGTCACTGTTTGTCTTTTTTCTTCGAAAGAGCTGGGCACTGAATCTTTTCTTAAAATAGTAGATAGCCAATGCATCTACTGGATTAGTATCGTTTCATTGGAGTACAGTGCAATAATGTCAATGGAATGTATCTTGGAACAAAACTTTTTGCTAGCTGTAATGAAAGTAAGTATCAATTCTAAATTATATTTTCTAATAAGAATGTTTATAAATTCTCAGATGTCAATTCTTTCATCCACTTACAAGAATATAAAGCTGGAAAAAGCAGTGGGTTAATTATTATCAAAACACCAAGATTCCCAAATGATGAGTCTAGCACAAATCTGAGTATTTTAAATACTACACTGGGAAAGTAACAAAACCACAGCAAAATATAACATCAAGGATATGGCTATGTAAGAAATATAGAAGACCACATTAGTGACCAGTCTCACCTATGAGAGAATTTGACTTGTGACTGCAGCTCATTCATTCAAATTTTAAAGATCTCCTATCTTTAAAAAACCCTCTCATAATCTCTGCTGAACATATTCCTAACTACCACCAATTCCCAGTACATTCACCTTCATATGATGTTGGTACATACTTTCTAAAGTTGTTTTCATCTTTTCTACCTGAAATTTTTCTGAGGTGCACCAGCTCTTGACTCAGTCGACCTCAACAGTCAGCAACACTCTTCTCAATGCCCTGTTCTTTCTTGACTTGAAGTTTAACATTTTCTTTTACTTCAAAATATCTTCTTGCCTTTGCAGAAGCTCTATGGAGAAATCCCTATCACTGTACCCTCCAGCCTTCCAGCTCTTTATCAGGTATTTTGTTTCCTTGTGCTCCCCTGTCTGGATCTGAAGTCTCTGACCTTAAACCTACACAGCAACTTCTTTGGGCCTCTGTGCTAGGTTAGTCTCCCCTCCACTGCTCCCAAATTTTACCTCTTGACTTCAATCACCAAATCCTCTAGGGCAAACATACCAACTCAAAGTACCTCAGATCCCCAACACCTGCATCTTTCTCTGCATACATTCTCATCCCCTCTCTGACAGCTCCCTGTGAATCACCAGCTGATGACCAGTGTGGTTGAAATAGAGCTGTTACTCTCCCCATCCTCTCTCTCCAACTTAACCTTTCACAAGGTCTCCTGTCACAGCCACAGTGGATAATACTGCCATCCTGCCTACCACTCAAACACAGCAACCACACATCTCCAACTTGGACTTCTCTACAGTCCTCTCTTAGTAGCTACATGCAACTATTACAGAGCCTTGTTGCTTGGTGCACAAGGGAAAGTTTTCCCACCCATCCGTACAGATAAAAGTCTTCTCCAAACTATCATCAACTAACATCTTGATTATTATAGTATTATTTCTTCCAATCCTGCCAAATGCCATCTTGTTGGATTGTCAAATAAGAACACACACACTTGGTCCTACACTGACCTTCACACTTAGGAGGAGCTTTTCGGAAACACCTGTGCAGGGTCCTGTTATCTTCAAGTCCTTCCTTCAAACTCTCTTTTACCACTGTGCTAATTAAATGCTGAGAAAAATGCTATGCTATGCTGGTAGATCTGCACTGTCATTGGGTTCTGCTGCTTTGCTTCTCCATGTCCACCTGCTGTCTTCCCTCATTTTACACCTACACTGCAAGGTCTTTGGACCTAGGACAGCCTCTTGTGTTTCTATAGTGCCTCCAAAGCAAAGGCCACTTGGTGACTAGGACTTCTGGAGAACATAGACCAGTACTGCAAATGACAGCAAAGCATCACTGTTAAGAGAAGCTGTCTCTGTCAGCATAGCTTTCCTTATTGCAGAAGAAGAGATAGCCCAGCAGACCTTTCTTCCCACATTTGTCTTCTTGCAGCATCAGTTGAAATAAAAAATGGATTTAATGAAGTTAATTTAATGAAATTTAATGAACTAATACCGATGTCAATATAAAGTATACAAAATTATACTGAGCCCATCAGATGTACAGCGTTCACAATAAACAGGGAAGGCAGTCCTCAGGAGCAGGATGGCAAGTGAGCCCCTCCAGGAATGGACAGAAGCAGGAGGAGAAGGAGCCCCTTTATACTGAGCGTGATGTTTGGAATAAATCTCTGACCCAACTCAGGTCAACTGCTCTGGCTGACTTCAAACTGCTAATAACTATGCAGACTATGACTGGCCTGTGATTCTGTCCCAGGAAAACCAGGATACCTGTCTAGCAGTCAACCATCCCTCTTAGTCTCATCAGAGAAAGAACACAGTAAAGCTTTAAGAGAAAGACAGCAAGCAACCTGTTAGGGAGGAACTAGGAGGTTCCTGCTGAGCAGTGATGGTAACAATCTGAGATAGGTAGTGGAGGAACCAACCAGGAGAGGTGTGTTGCTGGACCTTGTACTAACAAAGAAAGGTCTGGTTGGGAATGTGAAGGTTTGAGTCAGCCTTGGCTGCAGTGACTATGCCATGGTGGAGTTCAGCAACTTTTGTGGAAGCAGCAGGGCAGTAAGTAAGATTGCAACACTGGAATTCAGGAGAAGTAACTTCAGCTTTTTCAAAGACCTACTTGGAGGAATCCCATGGGTTTGGGCTCTAAAAGGAAAGGGGGCTCAAGAGAGCTGGTTAGTATTCAATCACTACTTCTTCCAAGCTTGATTGGTGCATCTCTTTGAGTAAGAAATCAAGCAAAGGAGGCCAGGAGACCTGCATGGATTAGCAAGAGGCTCCTGGAAAAACTCAAGTGCAAGAAGGAAGTTTACAGAATGTGGAAAAAGGGACTGGCCACTTCAGAGGAATATAGGAATGTTTTCAGAGTATACAGGGATGCAATGAGGAAGGCTAAAGACCACATGGAATTAAATCCAGCAAGGGATGTCAAAGACAACATGAAGAGTTTCAATCAAGTACATCAGTGGCAAAAGGAAGACTGGGGAAAACGTGGGTCTGCTGCTAAAAGAGATGGGTGCCCTAGTGACAGAAGATACAGAGAAGGTATAGTTACTGAGTGCCTCCTTTCCTTCAGTCTTTACTGTTAAGACTGGACCTCAGGAATCCCAGTTCCTGGAAGTAAGAAAGAAAGTCTTGAAGAAGGAAGACTCTCCCTTTGTCAAAGAGGATCATTTAGTCAAGCTGGACACCCACAAATCCATGGGTCCCAATGGGATGCACCTAGAAGTGCTGGAGGACCTGGCTGATGCTATGGCTAAGCCACTCTCCATCATCTATGAAAGGTCATGGGGAGCAGGAGAGGTGTCTGAGAACTAGAGGAAAGCCAGTGTCACTCCAGTCTTCAAAACAGGCAAGAGGACCCAGGAAATTACAGACCAGTCAGACTTCCTCCATGCCCAGAAAGGTGATGGGACAGCTCCTTATGGAGGCCATCTCTAACCATGTGGAGGATAAGAAGGTTATCAGGAGTGGTCAGCATAGGGGAAAACCACATCCACAAAGGGCAAATCATGCTTGACCAACCTGATAGCCTTCTGTGATGGCGTGACTGGCTGGGTAGACAAGGGGAGAGCAGTGGATGTTGTCTACCTCAACTTCAGCAAGTCTTTTAACATTGTCTCCCATAACATCCTCATAGGGAAGCTTAGAAAGTGTGGGTTAGATGAGTGGGCAGTGAGGTGGATTGAGAACTGTTTGAATGACAGAGCTCAGAGCTTCTGATCAATGGTGCAGACTCTAGGTGGAAGCCTGTAGCATTTGGTGTTCCCCAGAGGTCAGTACTCGGTACAATCTCCTGTTCAACATCTTCATCAGTGACTTGGATGAATGGACAGAGTGTACTCTCAGCAACTCTGCTGATGATACAAAACTCAGACGTTTGGCTGACAACAGCAAACTGTGCTGCCATCCAGAGACCTGGACAGGCTGGAGAGTTAGGCAGAGGGGAACCAAATGAAGTTCAACAAGGGCAAATGCAAAGTCCTTCACCTGGGATGGAGTAACCATGTACAGTACAAGTTAAGGGTAGACCTGCTGGAAAGTAGCTCCATGGAGAAGAACTTGGGAGTCCTGGAGGACAAGTTAACCATGAGCCAGCAGTGTGCTCCTGTGGCCAGGAAGGCTAATGGTGTCCCAGTGTTCATCAAGAAGAGTGTAGCCAGCAGGTTCAGGGAAGTTCTAAGGAGGAGACCTTCCCTTAACTCTTCCCTAGTGAGGCCACATAGAGTATTGTGTTCAGCTCTGGGCTCCCCAGTTCAAGAGAGAGACAAGGAATGACTGGAGTGAGTCCAGTGAAAGGCTAAGAAAATGATGAGTGGACTGGAGCACCTCTCTGATGAGGAAAGGCCTGCCCTGGGGCTGTTTAGATGGAGAAGACTGAGAGAGGATCTTTTCAATATCTAAAGGGCAGGAGTGAAAAGGATGGGGCCAGACTTTATTCAGTGTTGCCCAGCAACAGAAGGAGCAAAGGTCATGAACTGTAACATAGGAAGTTTTATCTGAATATGAGGAAAAACTTGTTTACTATCAGGGTGACACAGCACTGTAAGAGGATGGCCAGAGAGATGGTGGAGTCATCTTTGGAGATATTAAAAACCTGCCTGGATGCAGTCCTGGGGAGCCTGCTCTAGGTGAACCTGCAGGGTGGTGTACTATATAATCTCCAGAGGTCCCTTCCAACCCCTATAATTATGTGATTCTGTGAAAAGCAGTGTCCATACAGGGGCCAGATCCAGAAACTAGTATACTTAAAGAAAATGCTAAATTTTCTTTAATGGACTTTGACAAAGATCTGCTCTTGTAAAGAAAAGCAGACTTTTGCAGAAATTGGTCAACGCATTAAGAGGCAGAGCTCTCTTCCAGTCCCACAGTTATTCAGCCATTCCCATTCCCAGACACCTGCTGGCAGTTCACAGTCCTTCTCTCGGCTGCCTTCCTGTAAAACTAACATGTTCCAGCTGTTCTGTTGTCCCAGGACTTAACCCTTGCCTTCCCTTCCCAGGTACTTACTGTCTTCCTTTGTGTCTTCCCTTTTCCCAAGCAACTTCATGTCTCTTTCTTTATGCAACTCAAGGATGAGGCCTAAGAGAGAGGTAAACCATTTAGATTGCAGAGTAAAACAAACAAGTTCCAAATTTGGATCTTCCTCCTTTGAATACAACCATGGGAATTCTGGAAGGATGAATAAATAATTATTTGGTCTGAATCTAAATATTTTGCAATAGCTTGGTATTTTAATTCTAATGAGAACATAAAAAGAAATTGTAAACAGATTTTCAGTATTTCCCTTTCAAATGTATATCACAGGAAACAAAATTAGTCCTTGACACCCAAGTTTTACGTATATGCTCTATATATACTTCATATATATGGATATATATGGATATACACTTTCTTATTCTCGTTCTGTAGCAAAATTGCTGTCTTGATATATTTTTAATATAGCAGATACAGCCTTAGTACCATTGTTATGTGTTTACTGGTCATCATGAGAAGAAAGTGAAGGAAAAAACCCTATGTGATTTTCTGAAGGAAAAGAAGTTTTATTTTGATTTCACTAAACTAAACAAAAAAAAAAGTATTAGGAGAATTTAATACGTGTCTTTTTGTCATCCACTTCTGCTCTCAGACACTGTGGTTTCTCTGATTATCAGACAAAGCACATAGAATGAGTACTTCTTATTCTTCATCTCTATCCATCGTTCCCACCTCTTAGAGGAAAGGTAAATAAGTTCTTGCTGCCATTAATTCTTCAAGAAGATTGCTTCACTCTGCTGCAATTCAAAACACATTTTCACATCCGCAGCCACTGCATGTGGCCAAGCATTCTAGCTGTTTCAGCTGGAGGGAACATCAAGCAGAATCTGTCAGTAAGTCAAATGCAAGGATATAATTGAGTTTCTAAAATATGAGTCCGGGAGCTGGTGGAGAGAGAACATTTAACTTTTGAAAGAAACCTCTTAGCAGTAAGAGGTCTATAATGACTTTACAGAGACCAACATAACATGGTAGTACACATTCAAATCCCACCTTGCATTCCAGCTGATCATATATGAAGACTTAGTTTCTATTCTTGACAAAATCTCAACATGAGCCAACAACATGTGAGTGCAGACCAAAAAGCTAACTGTATCCTGTGCTGTATCAAAAGAAGTGTGGCCAGTAGGTCAAGGGAGGCAATTCTCCCTGCCTGCTCTGCTCTCATGAGAGTCCACCTAGAGTACTGCATTCAGCTTTGGAGCCTCCAACACAAGAAGGACATTGACCAGTTACAGTGGGTCCAGAGGAGGAGGAGATGATCAGAGGGCTGGAGTACTTCTTCTCTGAGGACAGCCTGAAGGAGTTGGTGTTGTTCAGCCTGGAAAAGACTCTGAGGAGACCTTATTGTGGCCTTCCACTATCTGAAGGGGGTCTACAAGAAATCTGTGGAGGAACTTGTTACAAGGGTATGTAGCGATAGGACGAGGCATAGTGGTTTTAAACTGGAAGAGGGTAGAATTAGATTAGAAATTAGGAGGAAGTTCTTCACTATGAGGGTGGTGAGACACCGGAACAGGTTGCCCAGGGAAGCTGGGGATAGCCCACC
This sequence comes from Ceyx melanurus, assembly GCA_024611195.1. Taxonomy (NCBI): domain Eukaryota; kingdom Metazoa; phylum Chordata; class Aves; order Coraciiformes; family Alcedinidae; genus Ceyx; species Ceyx melanurus. Next base: position 45,674 of record JANHGL010019232.1, on the reverse strand, counting down.
ACTGGATGTGTTCGAGACTGAGTTGGATGGGGCCTTGTATAACCTAGTCTAGTGGGAGGTGACTGCCTGTGGTAGGGGACTTGGAAGTAGATGAACTTTAAGATCTCTTCCAACCCAAAACATTCTACGAACCTGTGCCTCTGAACATTCTGTCCATTTTGTGACAGGACATACACAGTTCATACTAAAAAGTAAGTAGATGATATATCTTATTACAGGACTAATGGACTCCATGCAGTTCCTACACATTTGGGGCTGAAAGTAAAATAGCCATGGGTGAGAACATTGACTTGCACCTGATTGGAAGCATTTACATACAGAGAACCAGTTATTTAAAGGAGAAAGCTGATTCTGCATTCTTTACAAAGACTTAGGACAGCTTGAGAAACTCTGTTATTAGGCTCTGTTGATAAGGCTCTGTTACTAGGAACAACACAGTTTAGTGATCATCAAACTTACTAACAGGTGGCTGAAGTGCGCCTGGGCCTACATTTGAATTTTCATTCAGTTAAGATTCCTTCTGAATAAAGAAAAAATGATTATAATAGCTTTTGCTACTATAGAGAAACAAAGAAACAAATAAAATTGTTCCAATTTTGAATTTTTTACTTGTATACAGTATCTACATTCTAATTCTTTAAAAATAGTTTTTTAATTATATATTACCTCTAAGGGCATCAGGAATTGTACAGTATGGAAAGTAATTAGAGTACTGTATGCCCACAGGGAGTACTTCAACAGATAGATGTAGAAAAACAGGGATAAAATGGATTATCTAAAGCATGCCAGAAATGTTTCAGAGATGTTTCAAAATTCTGCAGTTGTTTTCTGAAAGAAACAATAGAAAGTATGGGAAATAGTATGCAAACCACCAAAAAAACAATAAAAAAAAATCTGTGGATGAGGTCTTGATCTCCTCTACTGAGCCCATACCAATAGGCTTTTCCTTGCCCCTAAGGAAGCTGATTAAGTGAGATACAGAATCTAATTTGGATATTTATTTTGAATTCAAGTATAATTTTTTTCCTTGGTTCCTTTTGCCTTTTCTATTTTTGGGATTTTAGATCCTGCCTCTTAAGCTTTCTAAACTCAGAGTCTATTTGAAACTTTTCACTAGAATTTGAGTACCCTGTGAAAGAAGAGAGCTGGTAGTGTCTACCAACCTAGACAACAACTGACTTTCATGAAATCCAAGATGGCAGTCACAGGGGTTTTGGCATATGCTTCACTTGAAGATGTTAATATGTCTTAAAAGGTGGAATTTGAGAAGCGTTGATTTAAACCTGAGTTACAAATCTCTTTTTGACTCTTTAGGGAGATTTACAGGGAAACAGAAGAACATTAATTTCCTTCTCAGACACCTTCTTTTTACTGAAATTAGTAGGCTAGTACAATAACCTTAAATTGCCACACTCTTCAGATGGCTGCAGGAAATCCAAAGTATATACTTCTAATGTACAACAGTGAATTTTAACAGAGATGCTTTAGCAAGCTCTTGCAAAGCAACATATCAACTTCCAAAAGAAAAAAGCTTATCAGTCTTTCAAAATATATTGATTGTTACTGCAAGTTGCTAAGTAAGGTGTTTAGAAGTATTTGAAAGACCTGATCTCTGAGCTAGCTGGCATTTTTCTGAAGATATTTTTTTTTTCTTATTTAGATGGCTTCAAATGGTTTTGGGCAGCTGGAACCTGGGGGCATATTTGCTTCATTACATACAATATTTTGTCAGCTGGAGCTGATTTTTTGTTAATATACAGATGGACGCAAAAAACCTTCAAAGACCTTACAAATAGATTTTGTTTTAAATGTAAATACCACCCTGGTATCATTAATAGCCAAAGTAGCTTGCTTCTCTTAGCATTCTATGCCTTATATGCCAATAATCTCAGGGCTTTATTTTGCCTGATATAAATTTTCATTAAGCCTGAAGAAGGTTCTTTCTGTCTTTCCTGACTGATTCAGGTTTAATTGGCCTCTAAGGATAGTAAGCTGCTTGAGGGTTCTTTCAAAATCTGTGTTCCTCTGCTTCTTTGCCAAATGTTTTGGGTTTTGTTTTTTTTTATTTCATCTAGCAATTTCATCTAATAATTCAAATTATACAGAAAAGTACAGAAAAATAATTTTTTTTTCCCTCTCTCTTAATACTTGTATAGTATTCTTGGAGCCTTTCCCCCCTTCTTTTTATCAGAGAATGCTATGATTCCAATATGATTTCCTTTAAACAGAATTAAGAGTTTTATTATCATTGTGCTTTTTCATGATTTTTCATTCTCTTCTCTCTGGGGACAGAAGCCTCCATTTCAGCAATATATTATTTCCATAAACAGCACTGAATCTATTATTCGCTTGCTGTACCTCTAATTGTGCTTTCACAATTAGAGGTCATTTCAGAAACAGTCCCATTCTGCATCAGTAATTATCAGATTTCTAAGCTGGTAGCTCACAGTTTGCTTTTTTTTGGGCTGCCTTTGTAGCCAGTACTCATCTGTTCCTCTATGCAGCTTTATTCACTTGACAAATTTCCAACCACAAAGTTTGTGGCAGTCAAAGCCATCTCTCTTTTCCTAGATGATCACAACATTCAAATTAATGGCTATTTCATACGGCTGAGTACTCAGAGTGCCAAGCTTAGCCTGAGATGGCTTCTGATCTCTCACAGATACTTTTTGTTCAGTAGTGTAAGCTACACATTTTGAAACATGACACTTTCAAATAGGTTCTCATGTTCATGTCATTTTCTGATGTTCAAGAGCCTTTAAAAATGGAAGAGACAACTGTTCCAGAATTTGGTGTAGTTCTGGATAGTAAAAGCAGATATTGCATTGGGAGGAGTCTAACAAAAGTCAATAATTTACTGTTCAACTTCTTATTTATGTCTAAGAGCTAAAAATTGCCACAGATAGAGGAAAGACTCCAGAGGGAGAAAAAAAGAATGGGAGAGAAATAAAATATTAAGACAGAGAGATGACTGAGAGAAGGAATCTTCTTCTGGAGCAAACACAGTGAATGCTTCCCATTAAAACAGCTGTCTCAACACCTTCAATAAAATTTTGCATCCACTGCACATCAAGGGGGACAAGCTCACAGGCTTTGAGATAGACCTCAAAAAACTGGATAGAAGTTTAAGAGTGCCATTAGAAGGCTTTCTGTCATCTTTCTTGGAAAGAATGAGAGAGAAAAGGTTGGAAGTAAATAAACAGCTTCATGCAAGTGTTTATGCTTACCTGTTTGAAGAGAAGCAGGAAAGCATGTTCTCCTACCTCAGCTACATGCTTGTAATTAGTCTTGTACCCTTTCACTATGTGCAAAATTTTCATGCTTCAAGAATCTAAGATAACAAGCAATGATATTTCTTTGCCTTAAGTTTAAATATAAAAAGGATATCACAGAATCACATCATTAAGGTTGGAAAAGACCTCCAAGATCATCAAGTCCAGCCACCTGCTCAACATTATCATGAGCACTAAACCATGTCCTGAATTGCCACATATACAAATTTTTTTTACAGCTCCAGGGATGGTGACTCTACCACCTCCTTGAACAGTCTATTCCAATGCCTAATGACTCTCAGTATAGAAATTTTTCCTGTATTTTTCCTGAATAGCCCCAGTTCCTTCAGCCATTCCTCATAAGACATGCTCTCCAAACTCCTCACCAGCTTTGGTGCCCTTCTCTGGACCCGCTCCAGTATCAAAATGTCTTCTATATTATATATATATATATAAGGATAGAAGAAGTGAAGCCCCACATTACCTGATAAGCACCAAATATTATAACTGTATCTCACCCTAGTTTTGAAGTCTTGGGATGCAGGCCCACATTTCACTCGTCCATGATGCACAGATCTTCTGCATACACTAAACTGACAGATCACAGACTGTATATAAAAATATAGAAACTAAGCAAATTTTGGCCTCTGTGTTCTTTTCCATTTATTGCTACTCTGAGTGTTTCTTAGATTAAGTGCAGGTTAAACACTCAAAGAGAAATGTCATTTAAATTTTCAGGGATCACTAATATGTGCTGAACAGTGCACTTGATAACCAAATCACATTTTGCATGCACACACCAGTCTCTATAAACGGTCAGGCTGCAAACTGTATGTATTTGATATCTCAAATGTGTGGGGGCTTTGGCATATTTTGGTTGTTTTTTTTTTAATTGTTGTAAACTTTTACAGCTGTTTACCTTGTCTGGTCCTGAAATCTGCTATCTTTTTACAGTAGCTAGTGCCAAATGTCAAAACTAGTTCTAAAGTATGAAAAAACCCTGGAAGAAAATCTACAGCCCTTATTGGAATTGTGGTTTAGTTGACTCATTTTTTTTTTAGTGTAACATTGAACTGTGCTTCACTGTGAATATCCCTCACTTTTGTCATAAAGATATATGTGAGCCTTACCAAAACAAAAGCATAAAGCTTTTTTAAAAGCAATAATTTTTAAATGCATTTATATATTTAATTATTTTTTAAAATAAATTTGAGAATGAGAGATTTTTTCCTAATTGCATAGGCTTTACTATATGAAATGATCTAAATGGGATAATACATTGCACAGATTTAAAAACTTATATGATGACTGGACAAGAGACATTCACAAATAGGTCTTTTAACTTAGGTAACTTTCACAGATATAAAAGTCCCTGGCAATGACATCAGGCTGTGATTAACACTTTGCCTTCGTTTGATGTGTTCAGCATTCAAAAGCAGAGTCCTCTGTTTTTCACACCGTCTCTCTCCTAAGCAGGACAGAAGAAAGTTTTGACCATTTCCACCACAAAGCTTCCTGCCTCCCATAGACAGGAAACACCTGTTCCTCTTGCTTGAAAAGGCAGGAGAAGCAAAGGGGCTTCCAAGAAATTTGGAGAGCTGCGGAAGTGGCGTCTGTTAAGGGAGGCTGAAAATGAAGACAGTGAGAAGATTAACGCTGGGAGACGACAGTTTACCTCCCTTACTCTGCTCCTGAAGCTGAAGCACATCCATGATTGCTTTGTATTCCCATACACTAGTGTTTGATAATGTACATGTACTGAGAGGGAAAACTGAAAAATATGGCAGATCCTCCAATCCTCCTGCATTTGAAATATTTCTTGTAGCTATTCCTTCCTCTAAGGACTGTTAAGACTTCCAGGGAAAATACTTCTAGTTCCAAATCTCCAATGAGTAAATACATATTTGGATATACAAAAAAAGCTAATTAGCACACTTGAAAATTGTACTGTTTTAATTCTTCAGGTAAATACTGACTGCAGGGGGGGGTGTATTTTTTTTTAAGGAAACATAAATCTCCAAAGCACATTAAGTATTGATACATTTTTAAAAGGTGTGTTATTTACAGAAAAGACTTGAATAGCTCCTTTGGAAGCATTACAATCTGTTAAATAATTATGCATTTTGATGCATTACATTTAGTAAAAACATCTACAAATGTACATGGGAAAATTATTACTAAATCCTGTGATCTCAGATGGCAGCTTTGGCACAAATAACCCCAGATGGAATTCTGGATTTAAGCCAAGAACATATAAAGGCACTGGCCTGCATATGACACCCCCTTACAGCCACAGTGACCCTCCTCACTTCTTACTAGCATGGCAGCACATTGACCACACTGCTTAGAATTGAGTCCAACACTGAACAAAGGTCACTTAAAAATGAAACCCAACACCACATGCTCACACCCTTGGCCCACACACCCACCAGACCCACACCAACCTCTAACCCTGCTCACGCTTTCTCTCCTCAGCCCCACATGCTGCCTTGTGCCACCTGGTAATGGCAAAGGGGCAGCAGGGAGCTCAGGATTGCAGTGCCTGCCCTACTGCTAGGCTGAGTATCCCCTGCTGCAAGCAGGATCTGGGCCAGACCCTTTGGGCTGGTCTCCAAAATAAATGATGTTACTCAAATTGTGCCATGTGTGTTTACACATGCCTATGGAGACAAGATGCAGAGACATGGCCAGGGAGCTGCTGGGCTATGGAGGTGTGCAGAGGTCTGTGGGTCCTCCACCAGGCATGAGCATCCCATGGTCCCTGGGCCTACGCTGCCATCACAGGCTGGCTACAGCCTTCTTGTATGCCAAGAGAGCCATTGAGAGGCCTAAGCACAGCAGGCAAACACAGTTTATGTGGCTGAAGAACTGAGAAATAACCTCTTTCTCAGACAATGAATAAACATGCAAAAGAGCTAAGAAAGCAGAGGCAAGCAAGCTTGATTTTGCCACAGTTTTGATCCATCTACATTCCCTCTGAATTGCTCTGTTGTTCATACTCACCTAGAACATGGATCCCAGGTTTCAATGGGGGTACCAGTGATTAGGACCTATAAATTATATAAATTCTTACTATTGTGAATCTCCACAGCCTTCTTCAGCCCTGCTCCAAGTTACTTGTCTCATTGATCTGTTCCTCTTTCCCACCACCCTCATTTTGTTCTCATGTTCACAAGTCTTCCTACCAGCCCATAAACTGTGCCACAAGAGCATTCTTACTAACTGTTCATTCCCTGATACTAACAATCTGCTTGACACCAGCTCACTTACCTCAGGGTCTTCCTCCCAACAACTCAGTGCGGCCCTTGAAAAATATGGCCCTTCTCTGCTGGGTGATCAGAAAAGAGAATCTGTATATTATGCTACTTTGCAAACTTTATGTTCTCCTTAATTTAAAAATAAGCAAACTTAAATTTTCTTTGTATTGGCAATTTTATGTCCCAGTGACCACCACCTATGGTATTTACTTCATACAGTTCATAGCTAGCTCAGAGAGGACACTTACCACTGAAGTTTGAAGGATAGGTTTTCACTGGCAGAAACATTTCTGGCTTCTTGGAAAAAAAGAATTTTCATATAGCATTACCTCCACCCACCCACCCCCACCCACCCCCCATACACACACACACACACAGAAGAATGTATGTAAATCTTAGAAAGAACACAGTATACCATATTGTGTACCTAAAAATTACATTACGTACACATTTAACAACTATTTTCCAAACAGAAAACTGATACACTGTGCAAAAAAAGGCACAAAGCACAGTTCTAAGCAAAGGGACAAGTTCAATGAATGCACTGCTGCAAAACCCCAAAAATCACACTCGAGCTTTTTACTCTTATCTTCTCCCCCATTCACCATTATAGCCTTTTGGATATCTCAGGAATTGGGAAGTACCAATGCATAAGGGTAACACAGGGGGAAGGCTCCCACAGACCACTGCTTCACAACCAGAAATAAGTGTGGTCACAAGCTCTTCTGTTCAATTTCTGAACCCATCTGAGGCAATACTTCAGGCTGCATAAAGCACCTACACATCTAAAATTCTAGCAGACATCCTACAGCTATGGATTATAGGAAAGATTTACTGGGATACACTGAATGGCAATTCTGGAACATCAAGTGGAGGTGGTCTTTTTATAGAAAATATCATTGCCAGATCAGAGCTGAGTCAGCCACATCATCATCTTCTGCCCTGTTCTATAGTGCATACTGCACACTTCTGGTGGCAACGCTAGTGTTAAAAAGTTGAAGGAAAAGACAGCCAGCTGCTTGTCAGTTCTTTACTTAAAGGAACTAAGAACCACGTGACAGGTGAACAAGAACCAGAGAACATATAAGAGCTTTCCTGATCCCATTGGGAAGGCTTATCTTACCAATTCCAGCATCTCAATATGCTTCAAATCAAAGCCTGGTATTTCTTGTTCCAACAAGTTGAAAGAAGAACTTGTAGAGTTCCTTCACAGAGGAAAATCTGAATCTTCAAACTTGTGTGTCAGTGATTGCATCATTCATCTTAGTCATATATTGCCCCTTGGCCTGGTAAGTAGCAATGATTAAAACCTCTTTTCCTCTGAAAGAATCTGTAGTAGTTTATATCTTGCACAGATCAAACCATTTGTTCATTCTGGAATGAGCCCAAGAATACTTATATGGTGTTATGTACAGACCTTGCATTTGAAAAATAAGTACTGTGACTGCTGAAATTGATAACATGAGCTGTTTTCAAGCTCATGCTCTCTTGCATAACCAGTTTTAAGGTCTTCCTTAATTAGTGATTATATCAGAAATTATACAATGAGAAAGCTGATGTGAAAAGAAATATGCTAGATTGTACCAATACAAAGCAAGAAGCACACCAAGCAACCATCATCAGGAACACATGGAGAGCTGATGCACAAATTCAGAAGGCCTCAGAATGCAGTTTTTACTTGGTATCACAGGTTTCTAGAGTGACCAGAAAAGAAAGCCATGAAGTAGCAACGATCCTAGATATACCAGAGATCTTATACTTGGGCTTTGGAGGTGAGCCGAGATCTTTCAAAAATCGCTACCACTGAACACATGAACACATACAACAGTGCTCTCAAATACGACAAGCATTACAGCTGTAAGCCATGAGGCACCAGTGCTTAGACTATAGGTTTTCCATCTGACTTTTTCCCTGCACATTTCCAGATTAGCATTTTTGCAAAACATCTACCTTCTAAAGCATCTTAACAAAACATCCTTTTAAAATGTGTGCCACCTAAACATTAAAGTAGCCACTCACATTTAAGTCCCAACAATCTCATTTTCATCAATAAGGCATCAAAACCCTTGGCAAGAAAACACCTTGATCCACAGGTGCACATCTGTGAACATGTTGTTCCATAAAAACTTTGAAATGCAGTTTAAGAAAGTAGCTCTCTTCCCTCCCTCTTAAAATAGTACACTGATATAGCTACAAGTGAGTAGAGCCAAGAGACAGTTTTGGAAATGAAAGTAATTTGTACAAACATGCTCTGTGAATTAAAACAGCTCTTGGAAACCAAGCCCTTTCACCTGTCTAAAAGCAGCAGATTCAGTCTATGTCCAAATACTGTCAACACCCATGGAACGTTGCAAGTCTAAGCAGAACTGTCTTCTCTCTAAGCTGCTGCTCTTGTGACTTCCCAACTAATTTCACACTCTTATTAAAAAGAAGATGAAGCTGATGATGAATGAACTCCCTTTTCTCAGTATCTGTCAATTCCTCTTGCTCCGATTCTCATTTTTTTCCATTAAACTTCAAATGCAGAAAATCTTCCCTCTGTGACCTTATTCCAATTCTCTCATTTCTAGACTAAACTCCACCTGGTTTATCCTAAATTATCCTGCTCTGTCTTCTGGCCATTTGATACTCCAAGACTTTAGACTTCACAAATAAAAGCTTTTCATTTTCACTACAGCATCATATAGAACCATCACTCTCTTTAATCTCACAGTTCTCCCTGGTCTTTCTTACTCCATTTAAAAATCTTTCTTTTTGCCACAGTTCCTTATCAAGACTGTCTCTAGTGTGGCACACAAGTATCAGAGGAATTAAACACAACTTTATTTTCACATTCCATAGGACAGGACCTATGTTTACTTTGTGTCCTGCTCAGCATAAGAGGTCAAGAAAACCTACCAGTACACCAGCATAATATACAGCACACACATGTCCATGCACATACAGATGGTTTGGTTTTTTTGAGAGCGAGGAGGTGATGTATTGCCATCTCCTTGCCCATAAGGAAAGGAAGCACCACTTCTACATTCTACCATCTAGCACAAAACAATAAAACATATCAGGCTATCAAGATGCATTATGAAATTACATCTTATTAGTTAACAAGAAATACAGTAAACTCAAGTCAAAAGAAAAAAAAATAGTGTTTTATTAACTACCACACTGTTATAATACACTTTAAACGTACAATAAGGTAGCCTTTAAATTTGAGGTGGTTTTAAGAATAACAAATGAACAGATTTCCAAATGTTTGTAAATAGGTGAACTGCAGTAATTATTGTTGTACATTTTTTGAAAATGGTATAGCACTTACAGAATGGCTATATAACTTCATTTTGTACATTTCTTCTATAATTGAAAATATAAACAGTAATTAAAAAATAAAAAGAAAATTCAGCATAATAAAAAACATATATGTTTTATCAGTTAAATGTACTGGATACATACAATTTTTAAGGGAAGAAGCAAAAAAGGAAAGATGGCTGATATTTAAATGCAGATTGACTAACCAAAAACTAAACAACAAACAAATAAAAACCTCATAAAACCCCTAGTTCACTATGACTATATCCATATGTTTGGGAGTACTGTCAATATGGAAGTGATTTTTCTGTTGTATTTGCATATGTTATATTTTACTGGTAATTTACATGATGGCTTTTAAGGCCCTGGCAGACAGATGTTTTTTTGAAAAATAGTTGATAGAAATCACTGTTGAGACGCAATACACCTTATTTTTGGTCCTCCAATGTTCAAAAGAAGGGATATACTCCACTATAACATTTGCCTTACCACCCAAATGCCTCAACCTATACATTTTATTTTTAACATCTTAAGCTTTTTAAACATTGGTTATATTGCCCACCTTGGTTATTGAAAGAATATTAACAAGACATCATTTTGGCAAATTAAATCTTAAACATGGCTTTTCAACAGGATTTTAAAGGTGACTATCCCTAGAGTTCCATGTTAAAATGTAGTTTTCAAAATCTTACAAGAGTAATGCTTAAAATATTGTACATCATTAACCTAATTAAAATAATTAGCTTCAAAATGACAAGTTGATGAGCTAAGTAAAGCCTACACTATGTAACATTTGCTTGGAAACTTGATTTGTCAGTTATGCATAATAAAAATTCCAGTCATCAAGAAAATTACAAAATTTCTTTTATCATAACATGATTTCTTTTCACTCATCAACTTCTTTTATCTTACAATAGATAAATACCAACATGTTCTCTTTTTTTTTTTTTTTACACTAAACCACACAGGATTGATGCATTTGGTTAGACTACCATTTCCATCGTTAAATTCTTTTTTTGTTTTTTGTTTTTTTTAATATAACTTGGTAAAATTTCATCTCTTCTAGATTCCAAAAGTACCTACAAAACCCATGCAATTTTACCATTTTAATATACTATGGAATATCATACAAAGTAAGGCATTTCAGTGTCATGTATAACCAAGTTACTGTCAATCCAAAAATTTTTGCACATCAATAAAAAGATATCTAAGAACTTAGGAACAATATTCTTCTCACTACTGTATAAAAATAACCACAATTAATAGGTATCTTGTGTAATATTTACTCCATTGTCTCGTTTCCCGAAACTGTGACAAGCTGTAAAGGTATTTCAGTGTTGGTAAGAATATCCTGATTGCTGGTGCCAGATGTATTAACAGTTCCTATTCCTGAAACAGAACCTTGTTGAATATTTGCAAGGATAAGTGTTGTTCCTCCTGCAGTAATCAAAGTATCATCAGGTGTTGCTTCTACTGATGCCAGCACTGTACTGCTAGAGTGAATACCTTTTTTATTCTGATGTGTTTTAATATGTTTGGCAAGGTGGTCACTTCTCATAAAGCGTTTTGAACATTCTGGACAGACAAATTTCTTCTCACCTGTCACAGACAATAAGAAAAAAGAATAATGTTTTCAAGAACATTAACAATATCACATGTACAGTGAGAACTGGAATAACACTGCATTTAGGAGTCAGAATTCTATACTGAAGAAAAAAAGTGATCCAACACTATAAACTTGTGTAAGTTTCTAGACACCCAAAGAAATCCTTAAAAATAATAGATTTATTTTTCTATGTCTCTCTGAGTTTGGGCAGATCTTTCAGGCAAGATGAAGAATACTGCCATCTCATATCCTCAGGCTCCTTAGTTTCACTTGCAATTATTACCAATAAATAACTTTTATGAGCAGAACAAAACCTGTCAAATAATGGATAGGGAAGAGTATATGAGCTCCTGCAGAATCACTCTTGAAATTGATGGAAAAGATCATAGGGTAATTCATGTTTGAAGGGATCTCTGGAGGTCTCTAATACGATTTCTAAGCAGAGTCAGCTAAGAGGTCAGACCTGCTTGATCTGGAATTTATCAAGTTTGGTCCCGAAAACTTTTAAGGATGGAGACTGAAGAAACTCTCTAGGCATCCTGTTCCAGTGCTTGTCTGTCCTTACAATGAAAAAGTTTGTATTTGGTCTGAAACTCTCCTTTCACCTTGTGCCTACTGTCTCTCATCCTCCCACCAATGCACCACCATGAAAAGTCTGTCTTTGTCTTAATGGTGGCCTTGCAGGACCTAGAAGGTTGCTATTAAGCTCCCCCCTGCCCTCAACTGTTCTCTTCATGCAGCTGAAGCAGTCCAGTTCCTACAGCCTCTCTTCCTAAGGCAAACACTCCAGCTTCCTGATCATCCTGGTCAGACTCTAGTGATCTCAATCCTGTTGATTCATGTCTGTCTTATACTGGGGACTTAAAACTAGATGAAATATTCTACATTCTGTCTAACCAGAGCTAAGGGGAAGACCACTTCCCTAGAACTAATGTCTCTGCTTCTGTTGTTTCAGCCTTGGCCATCTTTGTTGCTGTCTCTTGCTCATATTCTGGTTGTGTATCAAGATTCCCAGGTACTTCTCAATAGCGCTGCTCTTAAACTAGTCAGTGCTTAGCTTGTGCTGGTGCAAGGATTAATTCCACCCCAAGTACGATACTTTGCTGAATTTCATAAGGTTCCTACCAGACCATTCCTTCAGCCCCAGTCCCTCTGAAGAACAGTCTTGCCCTCAAATGTATTGACCTCATTTTGGTGTCATCAGCAAACCTAAGAAGTGTGCACACTGCTGCATCCTCCAGGTCAGTGATAAAGATGTTAAAACAGGTCAAAGGATAGATCCTGGCAGTCCTCTGCTTTTGACTGGTATGGAGGTACAGTCAGAGATTACTTTTTTTTTTTAAGCCCATCTGGCTGTCCATCCAGACAGACCAGAACATCCCAGCTGGTGTTCAAGCATCCACCATGTCTAACAAAAGCACAACAATAGGTAGAAAACATTAAATATCTTTCATAGACATTGCAAAGACAGTTTTATAAGCAATGTAAATGCTGATAAGCACATGAATTTTTAGTTCCTGGTGTTTTCTAAAAAATCTTAAGTTAAGCACCCAGCAGAAGATAATTATGGGTTCAGATTGTAAGAAAACAGGTAATACAGACAACAGAACTAAAAAACCAAAACATGTTCCTGAAAAGGTGGAAGATCTAGACCAATTTACTTGTTTTAGATAAAAGGAGAAATGTGGAGTATGTAACAGGTGGTCTAAACATGAAACTAGAAAACGTAGAATGATGCACCATTGCATGCTCTTCTTTGACTTTCTGAATCATTTCTTCGACATGTCACCCTCTATTTTTATATTGCTCTTTTAAAATGAGAGAAGATTATGTTAGTTTTAAGCTGGAACAACAGTTCCAATCTAGTTCAAATGAAAGGCATTACTGAACCTGAATCAAACTATACTGATTAAGCTATATTAAAACCACAGTGCATACAAAGCTCTAAGTATCAGCTGACGTTAAAAAAATCATGTTACATTAAAACCAATCTAATACAAAGATCTGTTCTGCTCTTAAAAGGTATTTAACCAAGCCCTCTCCATTACATATCTTTGCTTAAATGCACTAGAAAGAAAGACTGGAAACCTGTGTGTGTTCTTCGGTGCCGCTGAAGCTCATCACTGCGAGTGAATCTCTTGCCACAGAACATCCAGTTACAAACAAAAGGGCGCTCTCCAGAATGCCAGCGGAGGTGAGCTCTCAAATGAGAAGTTTTTCCATATACTTTGCCACACCCTGGTATGTGACAAATGTGTTGCTTCTTTTTTCCCAAGTTGGAGCCTCTGTTTAAAAAAAAAAAAAAAAAGAAAAAAAAAAAGAAAGAAGTGAAGTTACTAATTCTAATACATTCCCCCTAAATACTGGTTGCACATACAAGTGGGGTTACATATTCAGTATCTGCAAACAAACATGACAGCTTCCCACTTTTGTTTCAAATACATCTAGAGTCCAGAACATCCACAAGAAGCCGAAATTAAATTCTATAGTGCCATCCTGATTCTGCACCAAACAATAAATTCAACAGCATGTGAAATTTAAATGTAATCTTTAGCATGTGAAAAGTGTAATCTTTATCAAGCATACATGTACATAAAGCTGGAAACACAGCCACTACAGCAGTCTGTACTACTGTGATGTTGAAGTGCCCGTATTTTAAACTTCTTCCAGTTTCATTTTTTTACCATACCAAAGACAGTTTTGGCAAAGAAAACCACAAAAGATTGAAATTGCCAAAATAGAAACTGGAGATTTTTGCAACTGTGAAGAGAACAGATGGGACTTTTGGCATCTTGGGGAGACCTGAGAAACAGTTTGGGGTTGGAAGACAAGCATACTAACCTGTATATTTCCACTAAAAAGAGTGGCATTGAAACATCTAATCTTGCTGACATTTAAATTAATTTATTGCTATTTTGAGGGGGCTGGGAATTCTAAATTAACATATAATTCACAGATAGAATAATCCAGACTGTTGAGCTTGTGCCTATTTTCAAGATGCTACCTCACTGAAATTTGATTCAGGGAAATCCTGAATCCAGACTAACTTTTTGTTTAAAATTAAATAAATACATACATACATAAATAAAATCATCAGAAGGAAAGAGAAGAGCCTCTGAAGACCTATCTGAAGAGCTATAGAAAGAGATCAGTCTGGCCAGTACAGGGCATCATGACTGATTTTAGCCAATTTAAGTGTTTGCTGCTGCTGAAAAGGGCACACACCAAGGAATAGATACAGCTGACAACGCAGCTATATGAATGGTAAATGCTGGTATGAGGGAGGAGATTGGAAAACGCAGCCAAGCATCAGGCCACCTTATTCATCAGCAGTGTTAACTTAGAAAAGCTTAAGTGGATTCTGAAATCACAGTCTTGGACACTCCATCCTCCATGACTGATTATGCTGTTCTCAGTTGCCTCCCCAGTGCAATTTTTAACCTAAAATTCAGTTCTCAACTTCTGCTTAATCATCTAGTAGCTGAAGGACTTGACAAGCAACTATTAAGAGCTAGATTTTCTTCTCCGCATTCAGAACAATTCTAGTTAACATCTAATGAGGTTTCAAAGTAAACTATATATACACTTTAAGGAGATAGCATTTGGAAAAAGCATTTCTGAACAAACACAGAAATTGACTCACTCTAAAAACTCACAGAATCTGAAGAGAATTCTGAAGGGAATTCCAACTAAGCACCTAAAACATTCCACAAAAGCAGGGAGACAAAATCCAATTAGGTTCTAGAAAATGTTTCTAAGTAGTCTCTATATAGAGCAATTGTCATAGTACTTCATTAGTCATTTTGTCTCATTAGATAAAACCATCACTTTTACATACTATTTATTTGTCATGACAATGTAGGTTTTGACTTGAGAATAAATTTAGTGAGAGTTCAAAAGGCTATTTTGACCCTGCTGGGGTAGCAGTACACTCCTATGGATATGGTGACAGAAGAGATTCTGCTTATCCATCTAATTTTTGGGAGGTTAATTGCAAAGCCTCAATCCTTAGCCTCATACAAAGTTCACCTTCCTATTTTAACCAGCTTGTTCATAAATTTCATGGACATATGACCTCCCATCCTAAACTCTTTCATCATTATTAGTCTTGGCAAGAATACTTTTGAGTGAGTTTTCCTCTTTCAAATGTCCCAAAAGAAGGTATCTTCCCTGGACCATGACAAATATTGCCTTTAATACAGTTCCTACCTCAGCTGAAACATCCATTTTTGGAACCTTTGCTATTTAAACTGTCAAGTTCATACTCTTCCATGACTTTATCACAAGCCCCCAGATTAAAATGCAAAATTAACTGTAATGTCAGAATATTCAGAAGTTTTGAAGATTCAGCTAATCCCTAAGGCATTTAGTAAAATGTCTTTAGATTGTCTGCTTTCTTTTCTAGCCTCTCAACCTCTGTAGATGTCTAGGCAATCACACAAAAGTCATTGTACCTGTAACAGTTCCAATGGCACTCATTTATCAGCCCTAAACACCTAGCTCCTCAGGCCCCAAGGAAGAAATTTTCTGTGTTCCTACTTTTGCCTTGCTGCAACCAGTTCCACAGTTCTCAGGCCCTACATTCACCTTCACCTACTAATTCTGTTCTCCACAGGATCCCACTATCCTGTGCCTTTACAGAATCACAGAATATTAGGGGTTGGAAGGGACCTAGAAGATCATCTAGTCCAACCCCCCTGCCAGAGCAGGATCACCTAGACCAAGTCACACAGGAACAGATCCAGGCGGGTCATGAGTGTCTCCAGAGAAGGAGACTCCACAACCTCCCTGGGCAGTCTGTTCCAGAGCTCTGTCATCCTCACTGAGAAAAAGTTTTTCCTTGTGTTTACTCTAAACCTCTTGTGCTCCAACTTGCTCCTATTGCCTCTTGTGCTGTCATTGGATGACATTGACAAGAGTTTAATTGCCTTTCCAACCCCAGGTAACCCTAAGAAGTGTTGTAAGCCTGTGGTTATTATAACAAAATGTATTTCTGCATTTGTGAATATATTTCAGTATACAGAATATTTTCTTCTATTTTATATTTAATCCTGGCACCTTCTCCAAATACAGTATAGCCTTCCCCTCCAAGGCAATCTGCATGATATGCTACATGTGACACACATGACAGGACATCACATCAAAATTACCTTAGAATAATTTTAAGATTAAGTCAATCATTTGCAGTTGCTTAATCACACCACTAGCCTGAAGGAAACCAAGTCTCAACTCGTGGTCAGCTCACTGTGCCAGGAGCTGTGGCAGGTGCAATTCTGAGCACCTCATCTAACTGGTGACAGAATTCTTCAGCGGGCTCTGAAGTTCAAAGCGAAGGGAATGTTAGGGATCCAAAGAACAAAATCTACAAGATTGCTATGAATGAGTAACTAAGTACATTTATTCTACACAGCTTCATACAGGCATCTGTATGTTTGCTTCATGTGTGATCTAAATGGACTGGCTATGAGCCAAATTCTCTCTGGACGCTCTGCAGCTGCGGCAGTCTGGCACTGTGCCCGAACACATCATGCCAAGAGGTCTTTCTTGCTGCACTGGCCAATAGTCATCATTGCTGAGTAAAAGAATATGATTCAGGCCTACTCCTTCACTAGAGGCTTCAAATCAATTAATATTTAAGTCTTCTCACAGTACATTTTAGCTTTATGAAGATCCAAAACCACGTTTCTCAGTATCCATGCACAATGCAGCAGTTTGAGTAGGAGACACATTCATCCACTGAGAAACTGGATTTTCAGTCCAGCAGTACTTCCAGAAGGAACATCAAGTATTTCAAGGGTAAAACGTACACTTATTAGTTATTTTAAGCATCTGTATTTTAGAACTACATACCCAAAGCGGTGCTCAGAAGAACTATTCCTCTATAGATCCAAACAGTAGTAGTCCCATCTCAATGTAACTCCAAGTGCAATTGAGAGGAAGGTGAACTCTCTAGATGTAACTCAAAGGAAGGTGAACTTTCCACTTCAGACACCCTAAAGTCTGTTTGGGATCAGTCATCCTTTGAGATACTTCTCCCTCTTTCTCTGTCCATTTCTTGTCCCACATTTACTTTATAAACTTGAGGCTATAAGGT
Source organism: Ceyx melanurus (assembly GCA_024611195.1). Classification (NCBI taxonomy): domain Eukaryota; kingdom Metazoa; phylum Chordata; class Aves; order Coraciiformes; family Alcedinidae; genus Ceyx; species Ceyx melanurus. The sequence continues at coordinate 28,142 of JANHGL010019232.1, read as the reverse complement.
TTTAATTTACATATCTAATATATCATCCCCTTCTTTTCCTACCTCTCCCCCTGCCATGTAAGGTAAAGATAATATGAGCTTCCTTGTTCACAGGTCTGGTACAAATAGGAATTAACAACTGTAGTCTAGTACTGTATCGAGTCAAAGAACACAACAAAAGCCCACAACAAAAAGCAGAAAGAAGCCCTCAACTCCCCTTTGCATCCAGAAAACAGAAAAGACAAGACATGTCAAAACTTAGACTACACAAAAGATGAAATTACAAAGAAGTCTGCATATGTGAACTCCACTTATTGCAGAGGAGGGACAGTATTTGTCAAATGCATTCAGCTTTTTCATACTGATGTAATGCACTTCTCTTGTCTTACTAGTTATATATTATTTATGTACTATCTTAAATGCAGCATGATTCATTTCCCCAGGGTTTTTTTTTTCTCCTCCATGGACCCTCACAATGCTCAAAGTGCCTAAGCAATTCACAAACATTAATGAATATATCATTTTAAAACACTCCTGTGTAGTGAACTTGAACTAGTATAGTCATTTGATACATCCAAATACGAGGCAGAAAGAGATTAAGGCCAAAACTGTCAAACACCCACCAGCTTGAGGTGTCAAGTTCAATACAGCAGAAGTGCCTTTTCTTAAAGTACTGTGAATGTTCACAGTTCAGCTCAATCCACTTCTTTACAGGAATGAACTCACTACTTTTGCAGTAGAAAAGGCGGGGCAGATAAACAAAAACCTCCAAAACTCCAGAGCCCTGTTGCTGCAGTCCCCTGTATCTCACTACCTAAATGCCTTCCAGTTTCCATAGTAAGTGAATCAGGTGTCATTACACAGCCCTGATTCACTCCCTGTCCATCATCCATCCCATCCACTGAACAGCACTGGGGTCATATGAAAAAAATAGTACACAGTCATCTAATTAGAAACCAAACGATAATGCACATGCACAAAGGATTAAGGTTACCCAGGATAAGTTAACTTCAGCATTTTCCAATTTCCAAGTTTTCAAATTTGCAACCTTCCCATTTTAAGAATTGTGAATGCTATGTGAAGAAAAATATAAAACAAATATCCTATTATCTGAAACTCCCCAACTCATCAGCAGTTAGAAGACAAATCAAAACATGGAATTATAGCACTAAACAACTAACTGTGGCAGCTACACAACATGACCAGCATGTATCACAGGGAGAAGAAGAATATTACTCCAAATGGGCTTACTCCCTTTTTACTAGACTTTGAAGGAATTCTACATTCTGGTGGGAAAGTAGCTCTAGCAATTGTAGGCACTTTCACTCTTTTTCTGTTTCTCCACAAATGTCTCCTTCATTTCCTGTTTCTATTGTAGTCCTAATTCTTCTCACATCCTGACTTCATGTCCTACATTTCCTACTGAATGTAAATTTCATGTGTCAAGTCCTCCCTTTATAGTGGCTTTCAGAATCTCACCTACATAAACCCTGTCCTAGCTCTTATTTCAGTCAGAAATACATTCAGACTACACCCTTCTGAAAGACTTCATCAAAAAATCTCTCAAAAAGAATTTCTCTTGGGCTTCAACTTTGAAATTTGGTGTTACAACAACTCCACTTAGAATGAACAATACTTTCAAGTACAATTATCCCTAAATTAAAGCCACTGTAGATTGGAATAGAGCATGACGAAGATGGAACATGTGAAATCTCTATTTCCTAAGAGCACAGCCAGTGAAAATCACATTGTCAAACTTTTCTCCCAGACTGAAGCAAATCTCAAGTCTGGGTGTACTTTGGGCAGTTCTCCATGGCAGAGGCAAAGTTCACCAAAAACTCAAAAACATTTATGCCATGTTTCAGTGAACTACACAGAAGAATTTAACATGAGGTAGCTCATGGATAAAGATGCTGTATAACCTTAACTGCAGATATTATCACTAGCTTCATTTGTGATGCAAATGTATGAAAATGGTTTTGTCTTAAACAATACTTATTCATCATAGCTGCCTAAGATACTACTCTCTGTGTTTGCAAAGAAGGTATCTAGAATAAACAGCATAAACCCACATGAGACACGACAAACATAGTCAGTAGTATTAAACTCTTAGAGCCACAAGACACTGACAGGTTCTTTAAAACAGAACACATTAATTTACGCTACAGTTTTCACATCAGTAAAGACTTTCATTGTAGAGAAGGATCTATTGTCAAAATGGATAAACGTCAGTGTACTGGAAAGAGGCCTCTGCACAATTATATCAAGAACAAGCAAACCTAAGTATTTTCATTTGTAAAAGACAGCCTGTTATCCTCAATTCCTCTCTTATATCCATAATTAAGATGTTTAAAACAAAGTGTTTTGGAATAAAATCTTTGTAACAACAAAAAGTCAAAGAACACTTTCATGATATGAAGAACAATAAAACCTGGCTTCTGATGTCACCCTTAAGTTTTATACAAATTGGAACTTAGTACCAATTTGTTAGCCAAAACTCCACTAACTGAAAACAATCAGCCAACTCAAAATTTGGTATTTAGAGTTATTATACAAACCTTGTTTTTCTTTGGAAATGAATGAATAAGAAAACCAGGGTAACTATATTTTTGTAATACTCTAAAACAATAACACTGTGTGAAAAAAATGCTTAATTGGTGAGGAAATGTGGGAAAACAGGATTTAATCAAACCTTTGACATATGATAGGAAGCCAATCACAGATGTGCATATTCCAAAATATTTCAGTTTCTTATTATTTAGGGCAAAGTTCTATCTCCCTCAGTTGTACTAGGGCATCTAATTCCAGATTTTTGCAATTAATCTCAATGGATAACTCAAAGGATGGAATTATCTGCCCGTTCACCTGCAAAGCCAGAAATAAAGGTGGCAGTTCTTTACTGCATGAGCTCTTTTGCACAAGCCTCTATTTTTTTTCTCACTGCAGGAAACTGCTGTTAACAGAGGCTCCTTTTTTCCTCATTCATGATTTACTTTCATCATTAAATGCATTATATGACACTGAACATTACATACCTTCCACCACCTTCTTTGCAGTTGGGACATGTACAAGCTACTCGTCGCAGTCTTTTTCCCTCTTGATGTGGTTGGTCCCCTTCCTCATCCACCACCTGTACTCTCAAATGTGTTAGATCATTCGTATTCAGTGTAGAATCACCACTGAGCTGCCAGTCTTCTGGATCAGGCTCTTCTTCTTTAATCCTAATATCTGAGGAAAAGAAAAAACACAGATCCATAAGTGGCCCATTAAAAACAGAGAAGGAAACCATAATGATCACATCTTTTTACTGCTGAGAGCACTATGTCAGGCAAAAGTCAACATCCTTTAGTGTATACTGACACTGTTTCTGTGCCCTTGTAACCTATATCGTATTTAAAAAGTTTATCTTACTATACATTTCAAAGATGAAGACAAACTATAATGAAGTATTAAAGTTTAAGTTTGAACTGTTCTTGGGAATGCTCTCACCAGGAGGTTTGCTTGAAACTTTCCAAAAAACTGAGGAACAGGAGGCTGCACAGGGGTTGAAAAAAATGTAAACATATGTTTCAAATGATCCAGAGTAGCCATTTATGTTTCAACAGGATTTCTCAGTTATGGTGACATGAAGTAAAAACAGTCTTTCTTGATGATCGTCAGAATTTTTCAGTATGCATAAAGTAGTATGAGAAATCAGTTAAATAAAAGGTTTTGACGTAAGAAAGACCAAGATCCATTTTCCCCTTCTTACCTCAAATTTATGCCTTTTCCACTATACATAGAGAAGAAAACCTTTAGGGCAGAATATTATTCAGCATTAGAGAGAGAGATAAGCCATATACAAACCAATTCAACATTTTCACAAGCTAGCAGTCAAAAAATAAGTCTTTTCAGTCTTGTGGATGCAAAAAAGCATAGGATGGACATTTGCAAGTATGTGTACCCTCTCCCTGTAGAGCATTCATTCAATCTAATCCAAGAACTAATTACAGCATTATAGTACACTGTGAAACAGCAACTATTTTAATTTACATTTTAATAGGACCATTTTTCCTCTCAGACACTAATCTGGATTCCCAGTGAGCTGAAGTCTGTATTTCAAAAAAGGACAGTTTCTATAAAATCATTTTTGAAAACTGAACCCCAGCCCCTTCCTTGGTTCAGCAGAATAGTTCACTTTGTAGGGTTTTGTTCAGTGAAAATGGTTAGCCACTAGTGCAAATTAGTAAGCAAACAATAATTTAATTTTTTTTCTTTTGTTAGAATTTCTAACAAAAAGCTGTGCATCTTTCTAGATGTATTTAATACGAGACTTTCTCTGCAGAACAAACTCAGTTATCATGCAGATCATCCTGAACTCAAACCCCACCCAAAAGCTGAAACCTTTACTGAGCACTCTGGCCACTCTAAATTCTTTCTGAAAGTCAGTGCATCAGGCATCATCTGTATAGTGAAGACAAAGCTGCACAGATTGTATGATAAAATATAAGAAGAACTGTCTTGAGTCAAATAATAAACAGCATCCTACCCCAGCAAAGATCAGGAAGGAAATTAATGATGAAACATGTATCCTGGTCTACCCTCTGGATCATCTCCAGCATTCATCTGTTTAAAGACAAAGGATGTGGCTACACACAAAAAATGTCTCGGTGCTAATAGTCTCATTCCAGTCCTTCCCAACACCACAGTTTACTTGCACATGTATAACTATTTACAGCACTGTCCTGTATACATCACTGCTGGAACTCAAGTTAATTCTCTAAGAAACCGGTCCCTTCCAATCCCTAACATTCTGTCATTCTGTGAAACCACTGTATTAGGAAGAGAGTTCCAGGTCAGAAACAGGGAAGTCTAGAATATTTATGTTTTAGCTGCAAAAGTCAATGCTAAAGTTTGCATTAATACGACACGTGGTGAGGTGTGGGAATCCAGAAGACAACATGCTCCTTTTGCTGACTCTTCACACAGGTGGTAACATCCAGCAGACATGCTGTGGTAAGCCTGTCCAAAGTCACCTGCACACCAAGCTTCACTGTTACCATAACAAAGGAGGTCACAACTTCAGAGAGCAACACAGGAAGCACCTTTCACATCAAGACCTAGAAAACCTCTGTGGTGACTTCTAGTCTTCTGCATTAGCCACCGAACTATCCTTCCTACCAAGTTAGGCCATTTCTGAGACTTATGAAATAATTTTATTATCTGTAATAATTTTGATATACTTGCTATAAAAGTTATTTTACATAAGCAAATACTAAAACACTGCACAACCTACAAAGAGTTGATAGATTGACTCTTTCAAATTGGGTACTATTAAATATACTAATATATTAATTTACATCAACTTTAGAAAAAAGCACAAGCCTGATCTACTCTGATGCAACAGGGGACATAGCAGGAATTTACATAAACAAAGGGTTGAGGCTGCCAGCACAGGCCAATTCAAGCCTCCAAGCGGTTCTTTAGCACTGGACACATTATGTACTATACTCAAAATTATTTTACCAATGAAATATTCCACAAAATGTTCAGTGTATAAATTCTGGTTGGCTATATTTAAAGAATTTAAATAGTGTTAATAAAACAAAACACTATTAAGAAGATAATTTCACTATGATCTTACTAACATTAGACACTGGCCGATAGTGACTGTGCAATGTCAATAGCTGAATCTAGAAAGCACTGCAAACTTTTGTTTTCTACCAGTTAAACACAGGCTAAATGAAGGTTACATTTTCTTTACTACTGTTTTATTTCCATGCTTTCAAATATCTATATACCCATCCTTCTTAATTAAAGACCTAGCACTAGGTAAGTATGAAGGGAAAAGACAGACAAAGATGATGTTTCAAACTGCCTACAGATTCTGAAAACCATATATTCTGTTCAAGTTCTTTTTGGTATCTCATAAGAAAGAATTGTTTTAGGTATTGCTTTCCTGTAAAGGATGGAAATTGGGATCTTGAGGTACAGTTTTGCTTGGTCTGCACTGGAACAGGCTGCCCAGAGAGGCTGTGGAGTCTCCCTCTTTAAAGGCTTTCAAAACCTGCGTGGATCTGTTCCTGTGTGGCCTGCCCAAGGTGACCCTGTGCTGGCAGGGGAGTTGTACTTGATGATCTCCAGAGTTCCCTTCCAACCTCTATCATTCTATGATATCAAGGAAATATGAAGTAATAAACCATTTCATGCTATATTCTTGTATGCATCAACTGAGTTCAATCAGATCACACATCCTCTTTGTGTGGTTAGGAAAAAAAGAAATTGCTAGTTTAGGCCAAAAAGTTGAAATTTATAGTTATAGAATAACATAAACACCAAAGCTTCTGAGAGTTGTATTTCAGTTATGCTGATTTTTCTTCTCAGCTAAAAGCTGAGACAACCTTTTATGTAGGCTAGCCCTTGGATAACACAGACACAATACAAATTCTTCTCAAATACTGTTAACAATATCGAACATTAACTATCTCACCACTACCTAAGATTCATATGAATTTAATGGATGTAATAGTTCACACTATACCTACAAATGCTACCTACTTAGAATAGTGGTTGAACACTCTTACCAGCTAAAGAGAACTGTTTCCGTGTTAACGTAAATGGACCTGTTTGAGTGGGTCCAAAGGAGGACCACAAGGATGATCAGAGGGCTGGACTACCTCTCCCACAAGGACTGGCTGAGGGAGTTTGAGCTGTTCAGCCTGGAGAGGGAGCTGGGGAGGGACTTTTTATACATGCTTGTAGCAATAGGGCAAGGGGTAATGGCTTCAAACTGGAAAAGGGTAGATTTAGATTAGAAATTACGACAAAGTTCTTCACAGGGAAGGTGGTGAGACACTGGAAGACTTTTCCTAGGGAAACTGTGGATGCTCCATCATTGGATGTATTCAGAATCAGGTTGGATGGGGCCTGGCCTACGGGAAGTGTTCCTGCCCATGGCAAGGGGGTTGGAACTAGATGATCTTTAAGGCCCTTTCCAACACAAAATATTCTATGGTTCTATGATTTCATAGCCAGCTCAAGGCTTTGCATGACTACAAGATGTAACAAGTTTAAGTGTATTTGGCAAATAATAACTAAGAGATTTCTTTAAAGTCCTTTAGAGAAAAATAACTAAACTAACAGGATGAAACCATGCAGATGTAAATGCATCTTCAACTACTCCTCAGTGTCTTTCAGCTGCAATCTAGACTGGAGAGATTACTGCTGCCTACTGATACAGTCTGATCATTTATCTACTCCACCATATATAAGATGAATGCATCATTTAAGCTTCACATTCTATTTTGGTCTGTTTCAACTAGGACTGAAAACTGTTTTCTTCATCTTTAAGAAGTGTTATTAGTTTATGCCAGAGCCAAATAAACATGGATAAATTCAGAAGGGAGAAGAACACAATGCAAAAATGCTTCACTTGAGGACTATGCCACCACTTTAATTTTTTTGAGGTTATCTGCCTCTGCAGAATGTCACATAAAGGCACTCTCACTTTACTACAGGTAAAGTGTAGCTATTTTTCCTAGATGCTGAAATCCACCCTGCCTTTTACTCAACTAAATTTTTTTACTTTACGAGTTCCTGAATAGAAAAAGCAGAAATACAGCATTTCAACTGAAAACAGATCTGCAACATCACTGCACATACCTTCACACCAATTTCCTCACAGCATCACAAATTGACTGTCTGGAGTTTCAACATCTTTGAATCAGACATGCTAATTCATTTATTTTTTTCCAAAGAGATGCTTCCTTTCCCACTCCTCTCAAGAAACAGATGTGAATTCCCATTTCCTTTCCATCTTCGCATTAATTTTGTTTTCAGTTTTCTCTACAGTGCAATGAACATTGTCTCAGTATCTTGACTAATCTTGCCTTAATCTCTGAAAGTGAGGAAGTGTCAATAAAGATGTTCAAATTTCTTAGACTGTCCTTGTTCATTCCCATCTAGAGGTATCTCTTGACCATGGCAGGGAGGTTGGAACTAGATGATGTTTAAGGTCCCTTCCAACTCAACCCATGCTATGATTCCAAGATAAACTGAATTTCCTAAACTATATAAATATTCTCTATGATCTTGAAGGTCTTTTCCAACTTAAAATGGTTCTATCTTTCTATGAACCAAAATTCAACTCTCCCTACCAGTTGGCTAGCTATGCGAGTCTTTCAGACAGTACACTCAACATGGTTAATGACCACTACTCTGATTTGCCCCCAAAAACTTCAGTGTAAATCCAGGCATTTTTATTATGTAACATTACATGGCAACAGAAGATACAATGAAGAATGTAATCTTGAAATACCTGTGACCCTCAACTTCAAAGGAAGACTGTCATCTAGTTTCAGTAGCTCTAAATCAGATTTAAGTTTCTGAGGAAAACAACTGTTGTGTATATGTCCAAGATCAGGACCTCACAGTATTGAATATTTAAGCAGTACCAGCAAAATAATTAAAAACAGAGCTTTTTAAGAAATTCTCGATTTCCAAGCCAATTATTTTAAAAATTTAATCATGAAAGTATTCAGGCCAGTGCTACCACAACACATATTATGCATCAAAGAACAGTTACTTACCCTACAGTAACTGCAGTTCTTTGAGATATGTTGTCTACAGATCCTCAAGATTTTGGATTCTTACGGACAGTAATGCCTGCTGCAGCATGCCCTTAATTTTTCCTTTTTTCCCATAGTTGAAAATATAAGAGGGGATAACTAGAAAGGGGGAAGAAGAGTTAATCATGCTTGATATAGAAGCAGCTAGGAACTGCAGAAATAGGTAAAGAAAGCAGGAGGACACAGAGAACTGTGACCAGGGAGGTTAAGTATTCCTACATAAAAGCATGTTAGACTGCTAGATGCTGATAGTGTCAAACAATAGATTGTCAGCAGTAATTCAGCAAGGCAAAACTGTTCAGTAAGTATTTCTGCTCCATATTTCAGGAAAAGACAAATAATGGTCCTATCACTAGATGAGAATGAAAAGCTTCCCACTGACAATAAGTCACGAAGATGTAAAAATAGCTACTGAAATAAACAATAAATCAATAGATTAGGGTAATTTTCATTCAATAGTTTTAAGAGAAGACTGAAGAGCTCTATGCAGTTTTAATGCTGTAAGCCTTTGACTGTTGCTCCTGTGGATTAAAAAAAAGCTGGCACTGTGATAATACTGAAAAGGGGTAAGAAATGATTCAAAAGAGGCACAGAAAGAATTAATGCTCTTCAAAATGGAATTATGGGAATAATTTGATTTAAAAGTAATTTTTCTTTTCATGAACGATGACACTACTGTTTATATAACATACTTGAGAGTCTGGCACAGCAAGTGACTTAACAGGATACAGTAAAACCTTTTGATTAAGAAAAATAAGTACAAAACATACATGGAATACATGGATTAAAAACTGGCATGAAGTTTAAATGCAGATTGAGAACTATAATTTCTGTATGATAAATAATGAGGATGTGTCACTGACAATATGGGGTTTTTTTTCCCCGCTTTTCTTCATAGAAATTACTACCTTTTGAAAAAATCGTGTTATCTACAAGCAGTGAAAGACAATCCATCTACAACCCATCCTTATCTTCAAGAGGGCAATCACTGCTAGTATCCTGATGAGCATTCCTGGCACTATGAAAAGACTGCCATTGTCCTTGGTAGAAACTTCAGCTACTTTTCATGGGCTGGATGCACTACTGACTAGTTAACTTGAGAGATCAGAATGAAAGGATGTGATCCTGCCAGGAGGTTCAAAAGGCAAGAAAACTGCACAGAACCTGAAACAATGGACCTAACGTGCTGAGACTGCAAAAAGACAGAAGATGAGCTTGCAGGCCTTCTTTTTAAGTTGAAGCAGTACTAGAAATAAAATTCATTGCCTCTTTCACTTCATGGATACTCGCCATACATCCCCATAGGTGTAAGAGTTTTCCTTTTGCTTTAGGAATATCTTTTAAAAAGGGTATTTGAAAAAAGAAAAAGGCATGAGTACCCAGTTTCTAGTAATACATTCTTTTGTGAACATCTTGAGAATATCTGAGCCTAAGATAACTCAGGCTAACCTCCTTAAACTTGAGAATCTAAATTAAGTCAGCAGACACTCAGTATACATGACAGAACATTCACCTAATAGTAACATACGTACAACAAAGTTTCACATCACCACCACTGGCTGCTAGAAAAAAAAAGAGACTCTGAAGTTGTTCTGGAACATGAGCAGAACAGATGAGGTACAGACAGAGAAAGGATGTGACAATTCCACCTTTGCAAGAATTTGAGGGAAAAATGCAGTTCTATTCCACAGCAGTAGATACAGCATTAAAAACAAACAAAAACCCAAAACCCAAACAAAGCAACAACAGCAAACTAACTAAAGTTAACCAAACTTTCTTACATTTGAAGTGGGATAATTTACTATCTGCTGTTACAAGACTGTGAAATGCATACTAGCATGATCATCTAATTCTTCCACAATTTATTAATTTCCTTTGAAAATGATGAAAAAAAAACCAACAAGGAAAGTAAATTAAGCACGCACAAAACAGACTATTTGCACAAGACTGTATGTAAATACCTCTCATTTCTGCACTAATTTGTCAGTTTCCAACTTAGTTTACCATATCTCACAGTGGGGAAATTGTTTCTAACTAGTTCGATTTTACAACATGCAAACTATATGCCTCAAATGTAAATGGGATAGCCCAAATCAGATGCTGTCAGATAAAAATATTAACATATTTTTTTCAGTTTACTTCATGCATTTCATCTACATTTTTTAATAATCAGATTCAATTTCTTAACACCACCATACTCTTCTAAGCCTAGTATAAAGAATGCCTTAGAAAAACTCAAATGAATAAGGTTAAAAACTGGAACTTAAAAAGAGCAAGTAAGATCAACTTTTTCAATGTGCAACATTGAAAAACAGTAAAAACATTTTATAAAGACCTAGATGCCAGAAGATAGCTATGCATTACTTTACCAGAAACATTAAAACACTGAAAAACCCAGCCCTGCAAGTAAAACTACAAATACTCAATTTTCAAACTTGTTTGTCTGGGGGTTAAGCACCACAGGATACCAGCAGATAAAAAGATAAGCTGTCACTTGGGCAACTATTTACCTTGAAAATTGTCAGCCAGTATTTTGGCTAAATTCAGCATGATAAAGACTTCTGGTTCTGGCAGGAATGGAACTAAGGCCCCAGCACAAACAGCCATCCACTCCCAGTCTTTATCAACTGGTCTAAGTTGATCAACATGCATGATTGTAAGCTTCTGTGGTAGCAGGCAGATGAGTAAAGTAACTGCAGCTGTGTATACTCCTGTAGAGGCAGAGCTGGGAAGAAAGATGTAGAAATGCAGACCATAGCTTTGCAGTGGTGCTTTGACTCAGCTCTTAAAAGGAATCCCTTTGACTTTATTCCATTCTGGAAAACTGTTTTTAATTTGTTTTGTATTTTTAATAAATTAATCTTCCATCTGAGTGTGTCTGGGTTGATAAGCAGCAAAGTCTCTTCTCAGGCATCCAGCATCTTATAAAAAGTTAACCAACCTAGATAAGAATGGGTAAAATTGCCCTTCTCATATTTTTTCCTTTTCCTAATAATGAAATAACCAATCCAAACAGATTTAGTACATCAATAAATTAGCTGAAATAGTATTATAATGAGATTTTCATTAACACTGTTAAGTCTCCTTTATCAGAACAATGGCTTTAGGGAAAAAATAATCCAGTAATTTTAAAATTCTTTCAAATTCACAGAATTTACAGGACCAGAAAAATGAAAACCAAGTTGGTACATTTTGGTACCCTGTATTTTTCCAAAAAGGAATGCTACTGTATATTAAATGTTTGAAAAAGAAATTTATAAACATGCTTAATGAAATAAGTACCCTTCTTGAACAACTAAGTTGCTAGAGAGTAACATGAACTATGCACGCAATAGCTCTTTTTGTTGCACACAATACAGTATTTTATTACAGCCTCCCAACAAAAGGAGTAGACTACTAGAGAGCTTTCTCAGGTTTAACAACTTCTCAGACCAGATGACAGTAGCCTGAATACAGGTGATAAAGGTAACACTGCCAGTGTTTAACACATAGATACTATTTGATACAGCTTTATGCTGAAGAAAGTTTCAGCTATGACTGCCCAATACCCTCCCCTTCACCACAAAACATTAAGCACAATGAGGAATATGAGTTGTAATAAAGAGTCTAAGATAAAACAAGCTCAGCCAAGACTTTTCAGAACAATTTCAGTGCAATAGAAGTCTCTGTATATCTGTGCCTCATAAAGTGGACATTTTAGAAGCATAATTACTGGACATTTTTCAAAGAAAACTACCATTACTGGACAAAGCTATTAACTTCTTATTAGGGTTGTGATGACTTTTTGTTATATAAACCAAATGGAGGACCTAGGTAAAGACATTTTTTCCTCTCACACACTGATGAGAACAGTACAGTAAAGATGTCTTCTGCTGCTTACCTGGGCAGTGAAGCTGGTAAGAAAACTCTCACACAAGGGGCTATAGCTACCAGAATCTATAACCTAACTCACAGCTTTCAAAGCTATACCACCATTAACAGAACAATCTATGTCATTTGGACTTCAGATAGCTAACAACCATCTCTGACCCAAGATTAGGATTATGTTCTTTTTATTTTTGCCTCCAGTAGAAACACTTTGCTAAATGAAAACGGAAAGTACAGTCCAACTGTATGTTATGGAAGAAAGTGCATTATCCAGACTGGGCAGAGAAAACACAAGGAAACCCTTCTTATCTTGCTTCAAAGCTTGTTAGTAGTTTGCAGCAAAGAGGAATCAAGTAGCCTCTTGCCCTTTTTCCTTAACTTCTCTCATTCTGCTGTTCCTTCCACATACCTTCCTCTTTTCAATTCAAAACTAAACTGTTTTTCCTCATTTGCAGATCGGAAGTAATTTTTGACTGCTGCTTTTTTTTTTTTTAATTTCATTACCTCTTTTAATGACATATTTATTCTGACCTGAATAGTGCCATACAATATTGCAAGGGGTTAGAATTAAGAAGGGGAGGAATATCACTGAAAAATACTATCTCAGACAACTTTTAATACATACAAAATACCAGATGCATATAGAAAGGACACTGAATGTCAATCCAGATAATTTGGTCTTATTCTGTTAGACTCAGTTTCACAATGACTGTTCCTTTGGAAGAATTAGTTTCTTGTAACATAGAGGAGGGACCAATTAAATTCTCTCCAAATTTAGGGAATGGCAGTTTTAATAACTTCCAGTTCATTTACTATGTCTAGAGAAGTAGGGAAAATGTCACTATAAATCTCCACCCTATCTTTAATATAACCAGGTGTTTATAGCTATTCACTTCAGGCAACAGTTTCTGCTCTTCGTTTGCTGCTTCTGCCTATTTAATCGCATTTCACATACCTCATTTACTCTGTTCCCATGTGAAATTTGTCACAGGAAAATATAGTTAAGGAATACTTGATGGAACTCCCTTGCATTTTATTGAGCCACCATTAAAACACTCTCAAGGAACCACCAAAAGAAACATTAATACAAACAGCAGGCTCAACTTCTTTTTCATATCTTTTTACTTTTGGTTCCTCTCTCCTTTTACTTTTCATTTTTCTTCTCAAATTTCTGATATGTTACTCCATAATCAAAAACATTTGCTACATGATCCTATAACAAAGACAAATCCCTGAATGAATCTAGATTTCCCAGCAAAGCAAATGGTGCTGTTGCCTACAAGTCAATGAAGAGCAGGCCTGTCAAGGTCCAGGTAATTTTGCCTTGGTAAATCCCTAATACAGAAACCACTTCCAAAACAAAATGAACCAAAAAAACAAAAACAACAACAACCAAAAAAACAACCAAAAAAACAAAACAAAAAACAAAAAAACAACAAACCCCATGCATACAATACAAAATGTGTATGTTTTAATTAAACATTTATGCTTCAGTATCTTGCTGAACCACAGCCTTGGGTCACATGATTACATTAAACCAGCAATTTCCAAGCTACCCTGTGCAACATTTCCCTCCTAAACTGCCTCTCTACTGTTCACTCTACCCCTCATAACTAGACTGGGAACAACCCTCAATGATGAGACTAAATTATTTCTGGTACATCAAAATGTCTCAAGACTTAATAATTTCTTACTCCTTCTTTTAGCAGAATACAGTTATCAGATTTACCAAAAGTAAGCAAGCTTTATTTTTTCTCACATTAAGAAATACCTGTTTTAAGAAAATAGACCTTCTCTGCTTACAGAGATAAAAGACACTTATTAACAATGGTACATACTAAAAATATAGCAAATAAGTAGTACTGGAAATTCACACATGTCCTTAAAGCACACCCTCAATTTTGGTATTTACATGCTGGCTTCACTTCTGCTTACGTGAATTTTGTATCTCACAGTTACACTGGTATTACATCAGTAAGAAATGAATTTAACAAAACAGCAGATGAATAACAGCACCTCAGGGAGTCTGAAAATTTTCAGAGGAAAAAAAAAAAAAGATAAAATATCAACAGATATGTTTGTATTTTCCATGAAAATTCCCTCTGTTCAAGACTGGAAAGAATGGCAAATACTAATGATACTGCTGTTCTTAAATGGTAGCTGGTAAATCAGATTTACCCCTTCTCAATTTAGTATGCAGATCTTCTGTGTGGCAAGACTTACAAGCACTCATGTACATTGTATTAGAAGTGCTGTTAACTAGTATGACCGGCTGGAAATTTACTAAAACAAGTGAGGTGGAAATATATTCTACCATTACAGCTGTTTCTAGTGGAACAGTCGTTTCAAACAACTCTATTGTCACTATGTTTAACCTACCATATTTTGTAGGCTTTTAAGTAAGACAATAATGTCACAATTATCATAATTTAATCCAACCACATGCAATGATAAAAAATAATTTTCTGCAAAATAGAATAAAATAAATACCTGCAGGACTGCCAGCATTTTCTCCTTGATGCAGTTGAATGCCAGCAGAATCTATAGAGTTTACTGTAACTGTCTGTAGATTTGGCAATTGAGCAGTGCTTAGACTAACTGGAGTTGACGCCAACGCCCCACCTGCTGCAACTTGACCAAGAGTGAGAGTCTGCACAGGGGTTAGAGTTATTTGTTGACCAGGTGCATTCTGAATTTGCAAGTTCTGCAAATTCTGAACTCCTTGCACTTGAAATGTTTGCCAAGTTATCTGCCCGGAAGGGGTCACTGTTTGTGCCTGAATTAAAAAAGTTCCAGGATTCAGCTGCAGTTGGAGATTCTGAAGAGCCTGTTGAGATATACTTTGACTTGCTTGCACACCATGGATTGTCTGTTGCGCAATACCTTGTACAATCTGGGCTTGACTGGTTGGTTGCTGAGATTCTTGAAGCTGTATGTGTTGTACAATTGGCTGTGCTGTGGAGACCTGAATATTCTGAGCCTGTGTGTCATCAGAGACTGATGTCTGGATGTAATTTCCCTGAAGATCAGAACTATGAACTTGACCACTAGTTGTGGTCAAGTTGTTTGCATTTTGTTCCAATATACTTGAACTGTCTATGGTAACGGGCAACTGTGATGATGATGATGATGTTGGCACAAATAAGTCATTATCAGTGGCGGTTTCTGTAATTTCAGGAGAAACTTGCTCACCAGTCCTTTCAGAAGTATCTGAACTATCCATGGCTTGCCCAGTATTTATCAAGTGCCCATCTGCGTTAATGCCTGCTGTCATGGTTTGAGAACCACTGCCAAGTCCCAGTGAATCTAGATCAACACTGTTGATGGGTACAAAAGTAATATTTCCTGGCAGTCCAAGAGGGACGTTAGCAACCACTTGTGCTTGGCCAGGGAAAGACGAACCACCAATTGCAACTCCCTGAACCTGGACTTGACCAGACTGTGATAAGATATTCTGAATATTAGCTGAAGGTGTTCCAGAGGCAATGATGGTTTGATTAGAGCCAGGAATGATCTGAATTTGACCAGTTTCTTGATTTATACTGCTATTATCAGAAGAGGCTGCAAAGCCAAGCTGAACCTGCTGACCATCCGCTGTCTGGATCTGGGGTATTACTTGGTATTGTACGTTAGACACTGTACCATTCGACGAATCTGATCCTGGTGCAACAGAAAAAATTTGTTGATTTTGCAAACTCTGAATAGGAAGGACATACTGCCCACTTGAAGTTACTGTGGCAGCACCTGGAATCTGTACTATATTACCAGCTTCATCCTTTATAGTGGCAGGAGCTGCAGACAAGACCTCCCATCTATTTGGAGTTCCTGCTAATTGCACAGAAGCCAAATCCCCTGTCTGAATAAAAAGAAAAAAGAAAAGACAAAATTAAAACAAGAGATATACAGACTATATGCTAGAACAGTCATGCAATTCAACACTAGAGATTGATACACTACTGGAAAACATGCAGTGCAACCCATTGAACAACAGCAACTGGATTAGAACTATGAAGTACAGATTTTGTAAGTGAGCTAATTCCTAAGTCAGGGTAACCAACCTGTGGATCATGAGCTGCATGTTGCACTCGAGCAGGTCAAATGCAGCTCCTGTGCCATGGCTACGTCAGATGACCAGCAGCAGTGTTATTCTGGTGTGGGGGCTGCTGGGTAATCCAAATCCCTGGCTGTGAGAAGAAGGGAGCTGGCAGGGGCTGCTGGAGCTGTCATCACCAGGTTACCCTGCAACTCAGCTGCACTCTTTACCTAGCCCGGTATCTATCAGACAGAACTAGAGGAATCGCCATGAAGCCAGTGTCGCCTGTACCTCCTGGATTCCACTGCCTTTTGACTGTTATATATGGTATAGACGTGCATGCTGTGACTTTCAGCAGTATGGAGAGTGTCGAGAAGTCAGTCACATAGTTGGAAAGACTGGACAGCCACAGTTTAAGTCACACTTAACACAAAGTCCCAGTATTTATAAGCTTGTCTGAGTTAGTGTTTCACTAGGGAAGAAGGCCTCAAAACTAAGGACTTTTACACTGAAATGGCAGTTGCATTCATCATAGGTATTTATTGGGGAGTGGGGAGGGAGAATATCTTCATTAAGTTGGAACAATATTAAAAGTCACTATTTCAGAACAGCCCCCTGGACAGTTACAGATCAAAGAACCTACAGGCTGATGCAGTAGGCTTTTCTTTCTTATTCAGTAAAGAAAAGGTAAATTGCACTTACCTTTCTTTAAAAAAAGCAAGCTTTTTCAGAATAGAGTATTAAGGATTAGATTCAACATCCCGTAATGCTTAGCACAGATTTGGGTACTCACCTAACTTAGTATTGTAAGAAACTATCAATCTGTAAAATATGCAATTAATTTTATCCTTATCAGTTTTATGGCACTACAGTACACCAATAGAATAATTTAATGTTTAGCAACAAGTAAGAAACTTGTTTTACTTATTCAGGTCTCTAAAATAAATTTTGTCTTTTTGGCAGAATCCTCAGGACAAAGAAAAACTATTCTGTCCTTCTGCACTGATCCTGTGATCAGTCCTGATAGGGAAGTTACCAGAGCATATTGCAACTTCCTTCTAATGCTGCACTCTGACTTCCTACAGAATAAAACCTGGATATGCAAAATACAGCACACAGATTATCGTTCTCTATCATACCACTGAGACTTAGCCAACCTGAATGAATCCTGTGGCATGCATCCAAGTGAATTTAGTCCACAGTGTAGTCTGGGACTTTGCTAGTTTCACTTTCTTATCCTATTACAAGTTGTGAAGCTAAAACGATTACATGTACAAGAAAAATACTCCGAGTACGTACTAAAAAAATAGCTTTGCTGTGCACGGCAAGTTTAATTTCCAATAAACACAAACCTTGGTTCTAAATTCTTCTCAAGAGCTGTACAAATAATATTTGTGACTAATAAAAACAAACAAACAAAGGCATGCTAGCTTCCTTTTGCCTTCAAAGATACACACACACACACACACACACACACACACACACACACACACACTCTTTCTGGTAGTTTATTGGTAAGTAAATAGATACAGCATAACCAGAACAAAACTAATTTCATGGTCTTAATGCTTCATGGATCAGAAGTAAAAGGTAATTCCATTTATTATTTTCTTCTCCTCTTATACTGATCAGCCTTTCATTTAAAGAGTATATTTAAACCATTCCTTTTCAACTTATATTTTATGAAATTAGGAAAAACCCTGCAAAACACTAATATTCCAAGTCAGACAATCTTATCTAAAAAAAAAGAAAAAAAAATCAATTTTTCTCTGCTACAATATGTTTTATGCTCTTGTGTTTAATATCATTTACACAGATAACATTTGCTGAAATGCTGCTAAGTTCGTAACTACTCAATTCACTAGTATATCTTTATTAACTGATCTATCAAAAAGACCCATTAAAGAGTCATAGGCAAACATCAGTCAGAAAAAATCAAAAGCAACAATACAACCCTCATATGTTTAATGTGTGCAATTATAAAACAAATGTGTAATACAACGCGCTGATAGTATGTTAGAACAGAGAGAAAGAAAGCAATGGGAACCTTTAAAAGTTTAACATAATTTCTCACTGATAAGAGACTATGTACAAGCAAATGCTTAAGCTGTAAGTGGACTGACATAATATGCAATAGTATGTCTACTCATATGCAATGAGTATCCTCCACAGAAATAGTTCAAAGGGAACCTGTTTCCTTCATGGTATGGCAGTGATCTATGTAATTCTTCTCCCCAAACATAAGTTGATTTCTATATCACCATTCAATGGCTTTGCCATGTTCACATTGGGCACACAACTCTTCTCTCCTTTTCATGATCTAGTGAAATCACAATCACAGAATGTTAGGGGTTGGAAGGGACCGAGAAGATGACCTAGTCCAACCCCCCTGCCTGAGCAGGATGACCTAGACCAAGTCACACAGGAACACATCCAGGCGGGTCTTGAGTGTCTCCAGAGAAGGAGACTCCACAACCTCCCTAGGGAGCCCGTTCCAGAGCTCTGTCACCCTCACTGTGAAAAAGTTTTCCCTTGTGTTTACTCTAAACCTCTTGTGCTCCAACTTGCTCCCATTGCCTCTTGTCCTGTCATGGGATGACACTGAGAAGAGTCTGGCTCCATCCTCCCTACACTCACCCTTAACATATTGATAGACAATGATGATGAGGTCAACCCCTCAGTCTCCTCCAAGCTAAAGAGCCCCAGCTCTCTCAGCCTCTCCTCATAAGGGAGATGCTCCACTCCATCATCTTGGTAGCCCTGCGCTGTAGTAAATCCTCTCCAGTAAATCTCTGTCTTTCCTGAACCGGGGTGCCCAAAACTGGACACAGTATTCCAGGTGGGGTCTCACCAGTGCAGAGTAGAGGGGGAGGGGAACCTTCCTTAACCTGCTGGACACACTCCTCCTAATGCATCCCAGGATGCCATTGGTCTTCTTGGCCACAAATGAGCATTGTTGGCTCACGGTCATCCTCCTGTCCACCAGGACCCCCAGCTCTCTTTCTCCAGAGCTGCTCTCCAATAGATCAGCCCCCAGCCTGTCCTGATACATGGGGTTGTTCTTCCCCAGATGCAGTACCTTACACTTGCTCTTGTTAAATTTCATTAAATTTCTCCCTGTCCAGCTCTTCAGCCTGTCCAGATCTCTCTGGATGGCAGCACAGCCTGCTGCTGTGTCAGCAGCAAACTTGCTGAGGGTGCTCTCAACCCCCTCAGCCAGGTCATTGATGAATATATTGAATAATATTGGACCTAGCACTGACCCTTGGAGGATGCCACTAGTCACAGGCCTCCAGCCAGACTCTGCTCCACTGACCACAACTCTCTGGGCTCTGTCCTTTAGCCACTTCCCAATCCACCTCACTGCACATGACTCAATTCACACTCCTAAGGTTGGCTGTGAGGATCCCATGGGAGACAAGAAATCTTCCCTCAAATCCTGTTCTGTAAGGGATTTAGTTCAATAAAGCAGGCATCTTAGTAGATTCACTTGTCAGTCTGCAGAGAAGTTCAGGGTACACATGCACATGGATATGAAGATACTGCTACATAGTACATGAAGTGCCTGTCATTCATGTGTTGGTCTTACAGCTGTATCAGACACTATCATATGAATCATGAGGAGGGAGGGTAGAGGAGAGGAGGCAGACAGAGGGTGAGGCTTTGCAGAAGCTATCTGGCAGCTATCAAAATTACTAGTATTAAAGCATTAAAAAACCCTGTATGGTAACGAGTACTTGAGGATGATCTCTAACCTCAGCTGGTCATCAACCTGTCATAATAAGCTTGACTGTTTTTTCTCAAAGTCTGCTGAGCTAGTAGGACATTTCTTGGACTCCTTTCCATATTAAAAAGAGTAGTAACTTTTCACTGCATCCTCAAGCAATTAAGCATTATTGTAGTAACTGAATCTTCTACACTGATACACTAGCAATAACACCAGCAACTGACTTGCTTACTGATCTTTACAACAAGCCCTAACAGACATGAGAGTGAGTTTGCTATCTCACAAGCATCTGTGAAATATACTTAAGAGGGTAGAGGTAAAGCAACAGTTCCTTATCATCTGATACAGAGCAACTATTTGGAAGCTGCTCCTTTAAGAGAGGGCTGGACAGTTGCAATCCAAAGGCTCTGTGTCAAGAAGGGATGAAAATCTGAAGAAAGTTTAGCATTAGTGCAACTCAGCCATAGAGGAGAGAACAGGAAGCAACGGGGAGTTGACTGGAAGTGGCATCAGGAAACAAGGGCAAGAGACAAGAACAAAGCAAAGAGAGTAGCTGGCACAGGAAGAATTTAAATTAAATGGTTAAGTCCATCTGAAGAAAGGTCAAGTACCACCAAAGAGTGGAAGCAACTATTGCTGTTCAGCCTGTCTTTTGATTCTTTAACAAACCTTATTCTACCCACTGGAAATTATATAAAGTGATCTCTCTAAGAAGAAATTCTTATCCCTGAAAAATGAGTGGCCTTGATAAATAAAAATCTATTCGTTTGTCTTGCTCTGGTTTTCTCTAAACAAACTGAAAAACATTAAGTCAAATGTTATAAGACAGACATATACAGAAGGTACAATACCTTTAAAAAGTCTTCTAATCCATCTTGAGGCACAGGACTTGGATTGAAAAAAATAACACACCCATCACCAAAGTAAAACCAGAAAGGGAAGAAACATCCCTCTAAGAACTGGCATATGCTGTAGTCACCTGCATTTCAACATGTCAAATGTTATCAGCTGGATGCATGCCATTAGCCATCAGTATTTTATTGCTGAAGAACCACCAAATGTCTATCTGTGCTTGTTTATTGTGGACTGCTTTTTGCTGCACTTTTCAGAAAGTCACTTTTGCCCCATTTAGTCCTGGAGCAAAAGCATCAGCAAAATGAGCAGAGGTGGACAGATAATGAGTCATGAGCTCCTAAACATTTAAAAATCACATACCTAATGAAGAAGATTGGCCACTGCCTCATCCAAATTGTCATTCTATGAAAGAGTTAGGGCTCTAATACAAGTTTAATACCCTGTATTTACCAAGCTAGAGTAAACTATCTGTGCATTCTTAGGTCATTACAAATAAAAGATAGAATGCACTTACTTCAACTCCTTCATTAAGGTATGAGCTAATACATTCTATCTCATATTTCCCATAGGTTAAAAATACATTCAATATCAGTCACTGTGGTTCAGCTGACACAAAGCTGCTTGTTAAAGCAAATTAATTCTGTTGCATGTTTCAATCCTCCGCTAATGAAGCCACTCAATTCAGAGAACTAAATTTGCTCAAAAAAGAAGTTTGGAGAATCAGAGACTGTTTCAGCAGAAAAAAAACCAACAAACCATTATCTGGGGCTGCTTAAAATGTTATTTTAAAATACAATCATAAGGTGGTAAAACTTCTAAAATTTAATTGTGTCCCATTTAAGAAATGTCTACATCTTTTTGCTTGAGATGGACAACTGGACCCAAAACTTGAATAGCTTGTTTTCAATCAAGCACAAGTTCAGAAGCTGTCTAAATTAATGTCTCTGACATAAGTAGAAACAAGAAAGCTGCAGCATTAAGGAATGGCACCTGGCACATGTATTAATCTACATAGAACTGCAAGCCAAAACAGAATTTTGCATAGAATTTTATGTGAAATGATTCTTTTCCTCATGCCTTCAACTCACTTGAAGTCTCTACCAAATCATCAAGAAGGACAAGAAAGAAAATCTGAGTCCAGTCAGCTTCAACTTGATCTCTAGGAAGGCAATAGAGCAAAGAACCTTGAAAATAACTGTGAGGTACCACTCAGAGGCTAC